>JANUSC010000724.1:0-52887 GCA_025200525.1 Camellia lanceoleosa | reverse complement strand
AGCCATGAGCTTTGTTTGTCTTGCCTCATTCGCCTCCACACGGCCGGTGGACTACTTAAAAAGTTTGCAAGGCCTTAGTAGTTGGGTAAACAACATCTTTGCCGCCACCTCTTGAAATTCACTCAGAACTTCTCCGGCCGTGATGATTGAGCGGGCCTGGGTCAGCAGTTACTCAAGTGATTGGGATCACCAAAGGTCATATGGCAACCAGGTTGCCACCCACATGTGAGGTCACATAGCGAGAGGTTGTAAGCAAACTAGTTGCCTTGGGGTTCTAATCCCCATCAACATTAAGCGACAATAGTATCGCGAATGATTTGCCTTTTCTAAAAATACAATAGAATTTCACTTTTGTGTTTCTAGAAATTAAACTTAACACTAGAAAATCCCCAATAATTGGAAATTTAATTTCGAAAACTAGTCTCACCAATTAATTTCAATTTTAGAATCAAACCATGTAGTCGAAAGTTCACAGGGGAAGACCGAAGGGTCAGATCGGTCCCAATTTCTAATACCCAATTAAAACTTAGATAAAACTTTTAAGAGCATGTTGACTCCAGTTCACTTGGGAAACAATTTTTTAGAATTAAGTTTTCCATCACGATGGCGAACGCTAGGTTAAAACAAACCAAGTTCCAAACTTACATGCAATTCTATAAAAACATTACTAACAAATTACAAGCAATTAAAACATTGCAAATATGAAGCAAATAAAACATGCTTTCTACACAATTGGTAAATAACCAACTAAATCCAAGCAAAAAATTGCTTCAAATATAAACTAATATAAACCAATCCCAAATAGGATTCATTATTTTCCTAAACTTCTTTCCTCGCTTAGGTGTTTCTCGTCCCAACAAAAATTAGTAGTCCCAAATTTGTGGTTTTACAATCCCAATATTATTCCATTTGTTTGAGCTTTTTTTTTTTTTTTCTCTCCATTTCCTTTCTCATAAGTGTTCCTGTAGAACACAACAAAATACAAAGCAAAAGCAATTGGAAAAAACTGCGCTAAAAGCAATAAATGTATTTAACAACTTTCTAGCAATATATAATGAATAATAACATTAAGTAAAAATTAAAATGCTATATAAGTTACCCAAATAAAACTTAAAACTCTAAAAATTGAATTTAAAATTTAAATTCTTAATGACCAAGCAAATAAATATAGACAAGTTAGAAAAATTTTATAACTCCAAATACTTTAAATTAAAAAATTTAATAGGCAAGAAGTTATATATGAAGTTTTTACAAAAACAAAACACAATGTAATAAACATGTGAATATTTCACAGCAATTAACATATAAATTATTTTAGAAATAAGATCATGCAAATAATTCTAGAAAACATAAACTAAAAATTTAAAAAATTTAGAACATAATAAATCATACTCATCAAATTTATAACCTATTACACTCGAACCAAACAATATGCAAAAAATAAATTAATATGTAGGTACATGTGGCTTCCTTAAGCACAAAATTATATGCACTGCAACAGCAGTGGACTAATCAAGGCTTAGGAAACAGTGCCGAAGCACATGAGATATACATTCAAATATCCTATAAAACCCTCAATCTAAGCACTTTTCCTATATTTTGTACCATTGGAAGAAAGTGCAGCTATAAGCATGTGAAGAATATTGGTGAACATAACAAATATATCTCTATTCAATCCAAATAAATATCGAATTGAATCACAAAGTAATGAAACAGTTTTGGTTTTCCGAAAAACAAAACAAATATATTTTTTAATAAATAAAACTAACAGTGGCATAGAACTAATAGGAAATCTTAGGGACATATATATATATATATACACATATGATTAAAGGAATCATGAACTCTAGAGTGGGAAACAGTGGCATTATTATATATATTACATTACACAGCCTGTATAGTCAAGGAATCTTATGCCCAAGAAACAAAGTATCTCATTATTCATTAGCAGCATGCAATTTGTAGTCTATAGGCCAAGACCAGTAAGCAAAATATATAAAGAATATATAAAATACCCATATCCTAATCATGAGTCTCTATTTGTACCAATTTCATGAGGAAATATATATATTAATCTGTTTTAAGATTGTTGTATAAATTGTGTAAATAATCAAAAAATAAACATATTCATGATTAATCAAATTAAATTACGTAATAAAAGAAAATATCTCTGGAATTTATAATGATATTGCAATGTGCAATACACATTAAATACAATAAAATGGTAATGCTTGAAATTTACAATGATATTGGTACTTAAATACACAATACAATAAAATGGTAAATAAAAGTTAAACCCCGAAACACTGCATTGATACTACAATCTCCTTAAAAATAGATTAGCTACACTCATCTTCTTTGGAGAGTATGTAAACGCTTCGGTCTCCCAAGATACTGACGCTTTAGACTGCTAGCAGGAAACGCAAGCACTTCTCATTAGCTTTTGGCCCGAAACCCAGAGCAATGCAGTAAGCAATACTCTCTCACATAGGGTGCAAGTGCAAAAAATTTTTGTATCTCTCCAACCAAAAGAAGTTAATCTCTTATTTTATACACCATGGGGGAGAAAGGAGGATGTGTGAGTTACACACAATATAAACATGTATGTATATACATATCTTCAAGTGACCACTGGACAAATTTCTACCAAAAAGAGCTAGGTTGGTGGACTACCAATCCAGTAGGGATGTAATTTTTGGTTGCGGTCCGGTAAAGTAAGTGCGGCTCAAGCCCGCCTACGCTGCTGGAGACTCAGGCCCGGCCCGTTAAGGCCCTAGCCCAAGCCCAGCCCGAGGCCTTAGGCCAGGAGCCTAGAAGCCATCGTTTTAGCGAGTCTCGGCCACTTAAGGCCCGGCTATGCCTGCCCTGGCCCGCCCAACTGAGGCTCCAAGTGTTATTTTTAATAGAAAATAATAAAATTTTGATGGAAAAAATAAAATAAATAAAAAATTTGGCATTGTAGGCCCAGTAAGCTCGGCCTGAGGTTCCTAGCTCCCCATTGGCCTGTACCCATGAATTGAAGGATTCTAGGCTTTAAGCTTGGGCACGGGCCTTCACTTTAGCCAGCGGGTAGAGCTGACTTGGCCCGATTTTTTGGCGGGGAGTCGCATGAGGCCCCACATGGGTCATGGGCGGGTCAAAATTACACCCTTACCTGTCCAGGTCTAGCTAAACTAACCCACTCCCTCAGAGTCCCTAGCCCAAGACCAAGATCACATTGCGGACTCGGATGCTGTCGCTCGTGCAGTGATCATGTCACAATTTTTTCATAACTAACTTGGACCATAGTTTTGGCCCAAGCCCATCCTTGAAGCATCCACCAATTCCCTTCCTCCTAGAAAATTTGGAGGAATCTGTTAAGAGCTCATGCACTTTTATCTGAAAAATCTTGAGGTTCAAATAATTTGAATGTCAAAGAGTTTTTTTCTAAAGAATCAATGACAAGGATTAGTAACTATAATATTACTTCCAATACCTCATTTATGAGGCCAACTTTGTCAAGGAGACAATTTCTTATTAAATTTTAATTTTTTTGTCATTCTTTTAAGCGGTCTTTGTAAAGATGCTTATTACAAAAGAATTCTAAACCCATTTGATATCACCTCAACCAATGGGTTGACCTACTTTAATTTCACATTAAAATCACTATATAAACCATTTTTTCAACTCTGCTGCTTGCCCACTTTTGAATTTTTTAAATTTTAAATTTTTTTATTTATGTTTAAGACAACGATATCTAATTTGGAAATCATTCATGCAAGCACCGGGATCCAAATAACATAGCTTCAAAATGATAGATTAGAATAATTATTTATTTGAACGGCTATGAATTTTGGATTAATTTTAACGCTATTCTCAAATTATTATCATATTTTTGAGTTTTAGTTTGAATTCATCGAAATTCGATGTTTTTTTATTTTATTTATTAGTGTAAAAAGAATCTTTATTGATGAAGAAAACATACATTTCATATGAGATTACCTCCAATAGAAAGAAGTGGAGAAGTGCAAAAAGTATCAAAGTAAAAACTCACAATCCCAATTAGGTTGACTGAAGAGGAATATTCAATCACTTGCTAGCACAAGCCACCACAAAGGTTGGTGGAGGAAACCAATCAACAAGCAACAAAGTGAACAAAGAGACCAACAACCTAACCAAGACTCCGAGGCATCCAAATGAATACACCAAAAATTCAACCCAACATCGTACACACCCAATGTTAAAATTCAACTTCAACACCCTTGCCATGGTATAATTTAACTTCCCAGCCGTATGAATGCTAGATAATGTCATTTAATTTGAATAATTCAAAATGGGCATGAGGTTTTTGATCCACATTGCAATCACTGCAAGCTTAATAGGTTCAAGACAGGCACCTTAAAAATCCAACTGTGAGCTATGAAAAATGTTGCTCATTTTTGCGTTTCCAAATGGGGAGTAGAGCACGACTGGGAGGATGGCTTTCCAAATCAACATCTCTAGCTTTTGAGTTTAGTACTGTAACCCACCAATGAAAAAAGGCTACTCCCACAGAGACCCAAGCATTGTCCATTTTAAACCCTACCAATTAATAATAATAATCAAATTTATAGGACAAAAAGGGCAAAAACAACAACATATGGTTAACATTTTCCACATTAACATTACAAAAAAAAATCTAATTTTTACATTTTGTTTCACCTTTAATCTTTGCGAACCTGCCAATTCTTTGAAGGTAGCTAGATGCCTTAATCCTCCATTTCCATAATGCAGCCATCCAAGAAGAATTGAGCCTTGGGTAAAGAAGCATTCTTTCCAAATGGAATCAAGAATTTCACTATAGCTGTAAGACAACTCACACGCTCACTTATGCGACCGAAAGGGCAATAGTTGGGGAAGAAATTGATGTATCTGCGAGATTCCACCTCAAGCTTCATCACCTTGCCTCTAAGGACATGTACATTGAGTAACATCACATTCACCTCCTCGAATTGGCCTCCACCTCCCTTTGAAATGGGATCTTTTGAAAAGTCAAGACTCCATTCCTCATTACCATTTCTTTCTACTACTTGCAATTACTTCCATGGTTCCCAGCTTTGTCCACAATGAATGTAGTAGAATCTAGGGAATTCATCTTTTAAACACAACATTGCCAACCCATTTTGTCTAACGCTAGAATTGTGTTTTCTCTTTCATCCTCCAATAACTAGAGCTATATTACCTTTGAAGAACTCAACTAATTTAGGACTAGAGCAAGCAACACTCAATACATTCTTTCCAAATTTAGAGATTTCTTTGGAGGTTTCACATGGTAATGGCGACCATGCCCCTTCCTACCTCTCTCATATTTAGCTTGCAAATCATCCGCCTTCCAAAGAGAATTATCTTCGAGACCCAAATCTCCATCACCACTTCAAAAGAATACGATATTTATAAGTCTAACCTTTCTAATTCCTATAACTAGGTTTTTAGTTTAGACCCACCCATTTCATATTCTTAGATCAAGGGATATCTGTGACATTTAACTATTGTTCATATCTTTATCATCATGTTGGTAGTTGATTTGGGATTGTTGGTTGCACTTGAAACAAGTTGGGAGTTAGTTTTTGAAAAGAGTTATCGTCTCAGATTCTCGCTTTGTTCACTCGAGCAATGTTTTGGTCACTTGAGTGGTCTTTAAGATCATCTAGTATTTTTGGCAGCCTACAAAATTTATGGGAAAGATAGGGTGCTTGTTCACTCGAGCGGTCTTTTTTAGTCTACAAAACGCTTAGGAAGGGTCATTGTAAGCTCAAGTGGTGTTTTGGTCCGCTCGAGTGGTGTCACTTTATTATCTTTGATGCTCGATCAGGTGTTTTGGTCACCAATTGGTTTGAGTGTATATTAGTTTAGAAAAATGGATTTTTGAATCACTTTTTTCATTTCTTTCTCCTTAAAATATTCCAAAACCCTAGTTTTTCACTTTCTTTCTCTAATTTTTTCTTAAAACCTCAAATACTCCATCATCCAATCGATTTCTCCACCATTGCTCTTTTGGAGAAAAAAAAGGTAGAGCTCATCAACAAAATTTCAATCTAATTGAAGAGGATCTCATTTTTGGCTTTGTCAAAGTTTCACTCAGTTTCTCTTCTTCTTTTACTCTTAAGGTAGGGATTTCTTCAACCTCTTGTATGACTCTTAGACTAGTAATTTGCTCTTTCAAAGGATTTAGTGATTTGGGAATTTTGGGTTAAACACCTCAGGGTTTGATTTTGAAATGTAGAAGAGGATTTTTAAATGGGTACTTGAGAAAGGTTGTAGGAGGTGTTTATTGTTGAGATATGTTGAAATGTTAGAAATTCTTTACTTAAATGTGATTTGAAAGTAAAAGAGTTTTTGATCGAGAATTATGGATATGTGGTTTATAGAAGAAAAAAAAAAGAAAAAGATGTTGGGTTTTGAAAAGATGAAATGAATGTATCTGGAGTTGGATATGTAATATCGCTTCAATTTTGAAAATGATGAGACTATATCTTTTATTGAAAAAGATTTTCTCTTGTTGAGTAGAAATATTATATGTTTGGGCTATAAAATTGGGAAAAAATAATCTTGATTGTTATAAAAATTGCATGCAAGTGTGATTAGGTTAAATTGAAACTAATTTCTCATACATTGTGCATCAAGCATTGTTTTATACTTTAGCATTGAAAATGTATTTATTTTTAGAAAAAATAGTCAATACCTTGGTGAATCTATTTAGGGGTGTGGTTGTGGTTTTATGTTGTTACCAAGGCCCTGTGTGTCCTAGGTGAAAGTCCAAATAACCCGTTCTTGGTTCATGGTGCCGATCCTTTCTGCTAGTACCCTGGTGAAATGCTTTGGTAGTGCTTGTAGATATAGCTTACCGGGCGAGATACACATACCTAGAGATTCCTAGTTGTTTTCTTTTATATAAAAACTAGATTTTAATTAATTGTTATATAATCCTGACATTGCATTGCTTGAAAAGGAAATGTAAAACGTTTGATAAATGGCATACTTATGCATTTACCTTATGACTTTGTTAAGATATATACATTATGCTAAAGTACTTGATTCTCCTTTTATTTCAATTCTTTTACACATGTCATATGCTATAGATTCAGGATCTAGGATTTATAAATTTATACATGCACATGTCGTCTTTTGTATGATCAAGGAGTATAAATGAAAGGTTATTGTTACACAAGTTGTGTTTATATTAAATGCATTTAGATGGGTTGTTGTTATTATTTTGGGGTGTTATAACTTGGTATCGAGTTCTTTGGGTTTGAATACTTTGGTATCGATGGGACGTGGTTTTTGCCACAATGGATTTGTCTTGCTAGATAGTATTAGAAGTAGACCTGGATTCTATGTGATAACATGTTTATGTGACTAGATGAGTATAGGATTTAGTTTCTAAGATATTGATTAGATCTACAAGTTTCTAAAAGTCCTATTAAAAGAGCACTTGATCACTGGTTGTTGTAATTGGAACTCTGGTAACATTGTGGAACAATTAATTATCTAGAAAGGAAATTCATTTTGATTATATGGTTTGATGCTTATATGGGTGAATTACTTGTTATCTACCTATTAGGATGTGAGTGAATTAGCTTTGGCACATTTGTAACTTTATTAATCTATCATGTTATCGTTATTAGGATGTCCGACGTGGACGTGGTGGTGGTGGTAGGCGTGTTAGGCCGGTAGCAAGAGGTACCAATACCATATGAAAGTCTGCTTTGCAAAAAGAGGGAGTTGGTCAGTCAACGTGTCGAACTAGTAGGTCAACAAACCACGCCTTTAGCCCGAAATGGTTGTTGTTGCGGTATCTATAATCATTCTCGATGAGAATCAAGTCCAGACCATGTTGCAAAACAGGGGCCATCTTTTTCTAAACATGGAGTTTTTCGATCAAATCTTGGATGAGTTTTTGAGAGATATCAAAGAGCCACCCTTGAAAGTCGATGAGTGGCTAGAGTAGATGATGAAGACGTTCGAGATGATTAGAATTGAGGATGATAGTTTGGCGGTGACCTTGGCATCTTTCCAAATGAAGGGTGATGTGGGTCGGCCGATGAAAGTATGTGCGATGGCGTATTAGGGTAACTTAGGAGGCTTTGAATCCCTTCAGGATAATTTTTGCCACCCACAACCTGGAGAGAAGTTAATGGACTGGCCTCAAGCTTAGCCAACATACCAAGAGCAGGTTTGAGGCGACTTTTACTAGTTTATTAAGGTTTGCACTGGAACTTGTGGTGATGGAAGAACGCCATCACATCGAGTTCGAGAAGATGTTGAGGATTGGGCTCCTTTTCAAGGTAGCTGGGTCAATGATTTGGAATTACGGCCATCTTGTGGAGTCAGCGACCAACTTAGAGACCATGATCCAAGTAGAAGATGGCGGATGAGGGCTCGCGGAGGTCTCAAGATGTTTAGGGGGACACTAGAGACAACAAACGACAAAGAAGGTTCCATTCCACAACAATACCAGACTGCAAACGCAAGATCTACTTTTACAATACCAAGTTTGCCAACGGGGAGAGGTAACCATGGAGGGTTCACTTGTTTCAAATGTAGTCAATTGGGCCACAAATCTTTAGTTTTCCTCTGAGAGGAAGGAGGGTAGCAGTGCACCATCTTGGCTCATCCTCGAACCAGAGTCAAGGAGGTCGACGCCTACCACATTATTAGTGTAGGCGCTTAGGGCACTATGAGGAGGTTTGCCTTGATCTTGTAGCATAGCTAGTGCATCCGGTTTGAGGCGCATACAGAGCTATCACCAATACATTAACACATGCCTCGAAAAGCCAATCAAGACCACTTTGGCTCAATACATATATTAGGCCTATACTGAGGGAGAAAAGGTAAGCAAGAGCGTGTGCGCTGTTACCACGCCGAATTAGTTGCCAACACCTTTCGTAGTGAGAGGTAGCTTTTTGTTATTTAACTCTATTGCCAATGTGTTGATTAATACTGGTGCATCTCATTTATTCATATCGTCTTCTTTTGTATCCACTTTGGGTTTGGAGTTTGAATTATTGGAGTCTTCTCTTTTGGTTGAGACACCTGTTGAGGGTAGAGTGGCATAGGGTCGAGTATGTCACTCTTGTGAGATCGAGGTCGTGGATCGTCAACTCTTTTTTGATTTTATTCTTCTTGACATGCATTCTTTTGACGTAATTCCATGTATAGATTGGTTGACTCATTATCGGGCCTTGATAGATTGCCATCATAGGAGGGTATCCGTATGTATGCCATCGGGGAAATGCTTTTACTTCATGTGTGACCGTGGTGTTAGTCCTATCCCTCCGTTGTTTAACCTTAAGGGTCAAGAAGAGTTAAGTTTTCTTTTTTCATCATGGTAACTGATGAGGGTAGTATAATCCGGGGTGAATTACCGAGGCTAATTCGAGAATATCCAGATGTTCTTCTAGAACAACATTGCCACTACGTAGAGATATTAGGTTCTTAATTGACTTAGTGCCAGGCATGGCTCTGATTTTTGTGGCATATAGGTTTGTACTAGCCGAGTGTGTGAGTCAAAGATACAACTTCAGGACTTGTTCGATAAGTGCTTCATTTTCTCTATTACATGACCTTGGGGAGCACCGACTCTCTTTGCTAAGAAGAAAGATGGCACATTGCGATTATGCATCGATTATCGAAAGTTAAGTCAAGTAACTGTTAAGAACAAGTACCTACTACCATGAATAAATGACCTATTTGACCAGTTGAAGGGGTCTCATTATTTTTCTAAGATTGATTTGAAATAGGGTTATCACCAATTAAGGGTGAAGGATGAGGATATTCAGAAAACAACATTCTGTACGCGATATGGCCATTATGAGTTCTTAGTGATGCCTTTTGGGTTGACCAACGCACTGGCTTTGTTTATGGACTTGATGAATCGAGTCTTTCATGAGTTCTTAGATCAATTCCTGGTTGTCTTTGTCAACAACATCCTAGTTTACTCACCCTCCGAAGAGGAACACTTGCAAGTTGTACTTGAGTTGCTTAGAACACATCAGTTATATGCTAAGTTTGGGAAGTGTGAGTTTTGGCTCAACCAGGTTAAGTTTTTAGGCCATGTGGTGTCTGGAGAAGGGATGACCATGGATTCATCTAAGATAGACGCAGTGCAAGATTGGGAACAACCTGAGAATGCCTTTGAGATTTGGAGTTTCTTAGGCTTAGTTGGGTATTATAGACGTTTTGTGAAGGATTTCTCTAGATTGGCCTCACCATTGACTAGATTGACAAGGAAAGAAATCAAATTCGTATGGAGTGAGACTTGTGAAAAGTCATTTCAAGAACTTAAGGTTAGACTCACCATTGCTCCAATTTTGATTATTTCATAGAGAGGTTTGGGTTATTTAGTTTATTGTGATGCAGCTCAAGAAGGTTTATACTGTATATTGATGCAAGAGGGGAAGATAGTAGCGTATGGTTCACGACAGTTGAAAACACATGAGAGAAATTATCCCACCCACGATCTAGAGTTAGCGGCGGTGATTTTTTCCTTGAAGATCTGGAGGCATTACCTATATAGGGAGAGATTTGAGGTGTTTTTTGATCATAAGAGTTTGAAGTACTTGTTTCCACAGAAGGACTTGAATTTGAGGCAGATGAGGTGGATGGAGTTCTTGAAGGATTATGATTTCGAGCTACACTATCATCAAGAAAGGCCAATGTAGCAAATGCTTTGAGTAGGAAATTCATAAGTAGTGTAGCTAGTATCGCCATTCGAAAATGGGAGATATTGGGCACTATTAGCGAGTTTAACTTGCAATTGGGCGAATCCGTTAAGTTGGCCACCTTATTTACCACAGTTGCATAACCTACCCTAGTTAGCCGGGTGATAGAGGCACAATAGGGTAATCTTGAAATAGAGACTATCTGAGAGAAGATATCTAGTGGGAAGGTAGAGAAAGGCTTGAATGTTTACTCTGATTAGAGTGTAACATATCTAGATTGACTTTACACACCAAAATCTTATAGAAATGAGATACTCCGAGAGTTCCATCATTCATGCCTTACGGTACACTTGAGAGGCACAAAGATGTATTACGACCTCAATCGCCAGGTTTGGTGAAGGGGGATGAAGAGAGATGTAGCCTTGTTTGTTTCGATGTGCCTTACTTGTCAACAAGTGAAGGCCATGCATCAGCGATCAACAGAATTGTTACAACCCTTGCTTATAACTGAGTGGAAGTGGGAGCATGTCACGATGGGTTTTGTTATAGGTCTTCCGAGGACTCAACAAGGTAATGATGCCATAAGGGTAGTGTAGACACCCCATTTTTGATGGCCCTTACGACTTGGACACCATTGCATGCACACCCGATGATGAGTTTATTTTCTTGCCAAGTGCTCGAAGTCCTCAGCAGAATGCCACAACTTCGAGCCTTTCAAACCCTGCACATCTGTTGCCCTGTTTTTGGACTAAACCCTATGCTTTTCAAGCCTGCAACTTCTGGTGGGCTGCCGGCCACCTTATTGGGTTGTCGGCCACCAATGTATTTTGCAGATATTTCATGCCAGCTGTGCCAGCTGTTTGCACAGATGCATGCATCTATCCCCACGTGTAGGGCTGGATCTCCTTGAGGGAATTTCATGTTTTCTATATATAGGAGCCCCATCTCTCATGTTTTAAGGTTAGAAAATTTTGAGATCAAAAATTTTCCTTTCTCTCTACAATTGTCTCTCTCTAGCAAATCTCTACACTTTAGCCTCCAAATCTTCAACCTTTGCCTATACACCCTTAACCAAATCTTCTCATCTTTGAGTTGAGGTATTCTTGAACTTGGGTTGAGCTCTAGATGATGTGTTTACTTGGTTTTGTTGCTTGGAATTGCTTTTTTTCTTCAAGAGGTATAAGGCTTTACCTATTTACTTGCTTTCTCTACTATTTTTCTTACTATTTTTCCATTGTTTTAGGCTGTCAAAACTCTGTGTTTCTTTGGGCTGAAGCTTGGGTTTAAGGCCATTAAAGGTTAGGGGGTGGTTCACCCTTCTTTATACCTTGTTTTGGAGGCCTTTGCCCTTGTGTTTCCCACCCTTTTACTATCTTTTTCCAAGCTTTTAAACACTGATTTTCATAGTTATTTCAGTGGCTAAAATCATGTTTTGAAGTCCAAAATTAGAGGGATTATCCTCCCCTCCTTGTGTCTTGCTTACTAGCCTAGCATGCTCTATATTTAAGCTTATTAATCTAGCTATTTTTAGCTCAATTCCAGCATGTTTTAGGACTGTATTAGACTTGTTTTAGCACTTTTTTTGAGTGGTAGTTACATTTGAGCTTTGTTTTGCATGCTTGTAGTGTAATAGTTCTCATGAGTTTGGTGTTTTAGGCCTTAGACACCATCTCATTTGAGTTAATAGCATTTATTTATGCTTTTCTCACTTGTTTTCAGCACTAATAATCCCTGCAACCTCCTTCATTTCTTGGCTTTTTTTTCTTTGAAAGTGGTTCAAGCCTCTTGTTCTTTTAAGCATGAGATTAAGGTTGTCATGCTTAATGGTTTAATCCCTTTTAGGGGTTCATTATCAATGGCATGGCATCTCTTTCATGTCTTAAGTTAACTCTTGATTTGGTACTTCATTCCATTAGAGGACTTAACTTCACCCTTTGGACTCAATGAATTAAAGGATGGTTGGTAATCTAAAATGGAATAATAAAATGAGACTAAAATGGTGCAAGATGAGAATTAAGTATTGTGTTCAATCAAATGTTAATTGAACATATGGAAACTTGAGGCATTTCATTCTCATTAGTGATGAAATGATTCAAGTTTCCAAGGTCACTACTTCCCTTGATCTTCCATGATAGAGAGGTGGTTTTGAGAGTCTCATTTTGTTGCATTTATTGAAATTGCACACTTTGGTTCATAAGCCATCATGCAATGAAATTGCTTGAGTTGGTGGTTTGTGAACCAAGTTCATTACTTCTTTGATTTGTTCATAAAAAAGAAGGGTGAGTTGTGCAAACAAACCCTTGAAAATACCTTGTGCATGCTCTGTTTGTTCTTTGTTGCAAAGATGGCAAGAAGGCTTAAGATGAGCCACTTTCCATGGCCGACTATCATTGGTGACCGGCAACTGGCCACTGATGTAAAATTCAACAGTGTGTTTGTGAGGCAAAGCAGAGTTATTTTGGAAGTGGGCAACAGTGTTAGTGTTCTATTGCGCAACAGAGGCTTTCCAGAAGCAAAACAGTGGCTTTTCAGTGGAAACTGAGCACACGCATGAGCATCCCTTGCATTCTGAGCATATTTAAGTTTAAATATTTAGCTTAGATATTTTTTGTAATTAATTAGTTGTAACTAGTTAATTTTGTGATATGTTGTAATTAATTAGTTAGTTAACTAGTTGTTAGATTTCATCTTGTAATTATTTTAGTTAACTAGAATAGTTAGTTAATTCATTTGTTGTAATATTAGTTAAGTAGTTTAGCTAATTTCATTTGTTTTGTAATAATTAGCTTAATTAGTTTAGCTTTAATTAGTTAGTTAGTTTATTCGGACTCTCCTTCGTGAGAGTGCAATGTTGTAATAACGTGTATGTCTTCCAACCCCACGTCTTTTTTCCTTTCATTTACTAGCTTATGATGGTTAGTTTAAGGATATCATGTTTCGTTTAGTATTACTCATGTTTGCATCCATTTGTATTGCATGCACCGAGGCTCGATTCATTGTTCTAACTACATCGTTAGTTCAATACTTCTTTAAATACGTGCTTAGACCGCATGTTATTTAATCAATTCATATGCCATGTTAAGTAGCCGAGCCTATTTAGATTGCATATTGCATGTGTTGCATTAGTCATATCGCATAGTTAGGAATCACACATTTTTCTAACTTATTTTTATTTTTGGCTTGGAGTATTAGGTGAGCATTTACTCGCTTTAGCATATTGCACGAATGTGATTGTTGCCATGTTTAGCATGCTTGCCATAAGACAAAATGATTAATTGATAAACTGCCTGAATGCCTGTGGATGAAGGCTTATTGCTTGAATTGGAATAATTTGAGTAATGTTTTTATGCGATTACTTTTTTAAGTGTTACATATTCGAAACAATTTCAAAAACAAACATGAATTGAGATGTTCCAATTCTTGCAATTTTAGTCTATACTTGTGTGTGTGCATCACATAGTAAATACTAGCCTAACAAACCAGAACAAGAGCATATAATGTACATAAGATTCATATCATGATTAGTAGTGGCCGATCTTTGATTAGGCGAGCGAGGGTGCTCAATTCTTAACCTTCTCCTCTCGTACCTAAGTTCTCGAGCCAAGACAATCTTGGTGATGACGGACACGTGGCCTTTGGCACGAGTCATGGGTTTCCTAAATTTTCCAAAAATAAAATATTTAGGTGGCGGCTCTATATCTGGCAAAGCAGTCCATTTTTGGCAATTTGATTCAAAAGTGATTTTTCAAAAGATTTGCCGGATTTAGACTCTTTGGTGTTTATCTATTTCACATTGCACTTGTGGAATCAGATTCAGAACCGCAGAAGTCTGATACTGTAAGGCTTATTTCAACTTCCGAAATGAGGCACGAACAAGTCGAGCTACAGGTAGTAGTCGACCGGTTAATCAAATCTACACACTTTATACCTATGCGCATCAGTGACTCAGTAGATTATCTTGCTAACTTGTATGTAAGAGATATAACGCGACTTCACACAGTTCCAGTGACTATTGCTTCGAACAGGGATCCACGTTTTACGGCTCAGTTGTGGTAGAGCCTACAAGGTGCCTTAGGCACTAAGTTGACTTTTAGTACCGCCTATCATCCTCAGACTAATGAGCAGTCTAAGCGCACCATTTAGATGTTAGAGGACATGTTTCAGGCTTGCGTTCTTGATTTTAAGGGGTCATGGGAGAGGCACTTGCCATTGGTGGAATTCGTCTACAATAATAGCTTTCGGGCAAGTATTAGTTTGGCACCTTTTGAGGCCCTGTATGGCAAACCATATAGATCTCCTGTATGTTAGGTTGAGGTGGGTGATGCACCTATGTTAGGTCCAGAGTTAGTCCAAAAAACTATGGAGAAGATTGCGCTTATTTGTAAGAGGTTGGTTTCAGTTCAAAATCACCAGAAGAGTTATGCCGACCTTAGAAGAAGGCCCTTGTCTTTTAAGGTGGAGGATCACGTATTTTAGGAGATATCACTAAGGCGAGGTTTGATGAGATTTGGGAAAAGCGAGGAGTTGTCTCTTAGATTTATTGGGTCTTTTGATATTTTAGAACGCATTGGGGAGGTAGCTTACCATTTGGCCTTGCCGTTCTAACTTTCTGGGGTTCACAACTTGTTTCACATTTGTATGCTCTGAAAATATGGGCCCGATCCTTCACACGTGCTGGATTGGACCGAGTTAGAGGTAGATGAGGATGCCTCGTGCGAAAGAGAGACGGTCGGTGTTAGATACTGTGATCAAGTCTTGAGGGGCAAGACCATCCCATTGGTTAAGGTGTTGTGGCGACACCATGGAGTTGAGGAGGTGACTTGGGAACGGAGGTAGAAGTCCGTCAGAAATATTCGGACCTATTTTTTAATATATGAGACATGTATTGAAAATCTTATTCATAATGTAATATGTAAAACATTGTAAATGTTTTGGAAAATTGAATTATAGTTTTTGGTACTGAATGACTTTATTTTATCATCTTTATTAATGTTGGTGATCAATAAAATTGAAACCCAGTGATTATTGGCTTGTTTTAAATTTCGGGGATGAAATTTCTGAAAGGAGGAAGATTATAACAATTTCGGTTTAGACCCGACCCATTTTGCATTCTTAGATATGGGATTTCATGCATTTAATCATTGTTCATATCTTTATCGCCTTGTTGGTAGTTGAGTTGGGATTATTGGTTTGTGTTTGCAGCAGGTTGCAAGTTAGTTTTTCAAAAGAGTTGGTGTTCTATTTTTTGCTTATTCGCTCGAGCGGTGTTTTGGTCGCTCGAGCAATCTTTGAGATCTTCTAGTATTTTTTGCAGTTCGCAAAACTTCTAGGATTAGGGTGTTGTTCACTCAAACGGTCTTTCTTGCACTTGAGCAGTTTTATTTAGTCTACAAAACTTCTGGGAATGGGTCATTGTACGCTCAAGCGTTGTTTGGCTCGCTCAAGTGATCTGCGCATATATCAGTTCGAGAAAAGGGATTTTTGAATCACTTTTTCATTCCTCTCTCTCTAAAACATTCCAAAACCCTAGTTTTTCACTTTCTCTCTCTAGTTCTTGCTTAACACCTCAAATACTCCATCATTCATTGATTTCACCACCATTACTCTTTGGAGAAAAAGGTAGAGCTCATCAAAAGCTTCAATATAATCAAAGAGGATCTCATTTTCAGCTTTGCTAAAGTTTCACTCTTGCTCTCTTCCTCTTCTACTCTTAAGGTAGGGATTTCTTCAGCCTCTTGTATGATTCTTAGCTTAGTTATTCGCTCTTTTAAAGGATTTAGTGATCTAGAGATTTTGGGTCAAACTTGGTTTGATTTTGAAATATAAAAGATGGATTTTTAAATGAATGATTGAGAAAGGTTATGGGAAGGGTGTTTATTGTTAAGATATGTTGAAATGTTAGAAATTCTTTAATTAAATGTGATTTTGAAAGTAAAAGAGTTTTTGATCAAGAATCATGGATATGTGGTTTATAGAAGAAAAAAGGAAAAAGATGTTGGGTTTTAAAAAGATAAAATGAATGTATCTGTTGATGATCATAGTGGAGTTGGATATGTAGTATTGCTCTCATTTTGAAAATGATGAGCCTACATCTTTTATTGGAAAATTATCTATTGAGTAGAAATATATGTTTGGGCTATAGGTGGAGGATAGCCTTGATTGTTGTAGAAATTGCATAAGGTTTAAGTTAAATTGAAACTAATTTCTTATACATTATGCATCAAGCATTGTTTCATAGTTGAACATTTAAAATGTATTATTTTTTAGAAAATGGGGTCAATACCTTGGTAACTGGTCGAGGTGTGGTTGTAGTTTAGATTTTTAGCTTGTTTTTCCTTGGTGAAAGCTCAGTAACCCACACGATTAGGTGACGATCCACCCAGTTATCTTCGCTAAAAGTCTTCTGGTAGACATGTACGTAGAGATTCGCAGTGTTTTGTATTCATTGTCTTATTTTCTGATATAAATAGGAGATTTTCATGAATTGTTATACAATCCTGACATTGCATTTTTTGAAAAAGGAAATGTAAAATGTTTGATAAATGGCATACATATGTATTCACCTTATGACTTTGTTAAGATTTATACGTTGTGTTAAAGTATCTCTATTGAGCTTTAGCTCACCCTATGTGGAAAACAACTTTTAGGCGTTGATGATATGCCTCCACCAAGGACATAGTTTGGGAGGACTTGGAGCCAAGATCTTCTTTTGTTTTTTTCTTTTGATGTAATTATTTTTATACAAGGCATCTGCTTTAACTGTATTAAGTTGAACTCATTTTGTAGTACCCAAGTATTGACTTGGAAAGATGTAGCCATTAGGGCATAAAATTACTTTATTATCCTTTTATTTCAATTCTTGTACATGTCATATGCTATAAATTCAGGATCTAGAATTTATGAATTTATATGCACATATGTCATCTTTTGTATGATCAAGGAGTATAAATGAAAGGTTATTGTTTAACATGTTGCATTTATATTAAATGTATTGAGATGGATTACTGTTATTATTTTGGGGCGTTACAATTCCTAAGCCCCCTTGACTTTTGCTTTGTGAAATGTCCTCCCATTTAACCTGATGGATTTTCCTTCTAAGCTCATCACCTCCCCATACGAAGTTAGACTAGATTATATCAATCTCTTTTGCAACCCCTTCTACCATCTTAAACAAAGATAGGTAGATTTTATCAATGTCAACCTACCTAAAGGATAAGAATTTCCTCTTCTAAGAAGCCAACTTTTGTTTGCATTTGTCAATCACTGGTTGGCAAGTCCTTATTCTTTTTGGACTAGCTCCCAAAGAGAGTCCCAAGTATTTTAATGGCAGTTTTTGATGTAAACGATTCAATTTGGCAACAAAATCCTAAGTAAGTTCATCATTGATCGCAATCCCAATCCCATACACCACACTCTTATGATAATTAATCTTCAGCCCTTAAAATATTTCAAAACATACAAAATTCTTTTGATGTTAACTATCTCTTCTCATTTTGCCTCACAAAATAGTATTGTGTCATCTACAAACTAAAGATGAGTGATCTTGAGATCATTTGAGCCTACAACTGCCCATTTAATCAAACCCATTTGTAAAGCTCTAACCAACAGAATGCTAAGTCCCTCAACCACAATATTAAAAAGAAATGGTGATAATGCATCACCTTGTCTAAGTTCTCTTTAAGGACTAAACATAGATATCGGTGATCCATAAACCAAGATAGATATTTTGGCTAAAGATACACACTCTCTCATCCAACTGATCCAATTACCGCCAAACTCATAATTTGAAAGCATAGAGAAAAGAATTTCCCAATTAATTAAGTAATAGGCTTTCTCAAAGTTAAATTTTAGGACAATGCATTTCTTCTTATTCCTCTTCCAACTATCAACTATTTCATTAGCGATCAACACTTCATCCAAAAATTTTCATCCCTGTACGAATGTTGATTAAGTATAGCGATTCTAGTTTTGACCCGACACTTGTGGTGGTCCAAACTCGAGTTTATGGTTTATGATTGTTGTTCATTGTCTTTTCTCTTTATTTCTTCTTAAATTTGGTTATTTGGACGTATTGAGTGCATTTGAAACAGGTTGGTTGCTTGGTTTTCAAACCTTGTACAGCCTAGAATTTTGGTCCTCCGCTCAAGTGGCCTTTCTTATGCTCGAGAGGATTTGTAAACTTTCAATACTTTGTATGTCTACAAAAGTACTAGAGGCATGTTTTCTACGCTCGAGCAGCGTTCCCCATGCTCGAGTGGGTAGGCGCCCGAGCAGCCTTTCTTGAGCTCGAGCGGTTTTTATGTTGTCTACAAAAGTACTGGAGCTGTGTATTCTGTGCTTGAGCGAAACTTCTTGCGCTCGAGCGGAACAACTTATTGTGTCTGACGCCCGAGCGTCAACTCTTGCGCTCGAGCGGACTGTGCGTATATCAGATTGCGAAAATGACTTTTTACACCACTTTTTCAAATCATTACCTCCAAAAACCCTAAAGTGAGACTCTCTCTCTCTCTAAATACTCACTCTCTCTCTACATTTTCTCCTAGATCCGTTGATCTCTCCGTCCTAGTGTCTTTGGAAAAAGGGTAGAGCATCTTGGGAGCTTCACTTTGATCCGATTGAAATTTGGTTTCAGCGTCGTTGGAGTTTTGTGCTTTCTCCATTGGTCTTCTAAACTTGTGGTAGAGACTCTCTACACCTTAATATGAGTTTTAACTTGATTATGGATTGTTGTGTGAAGATGGTGGGATTTGGGCATGTTTTAAGCAAACCTAGGGTTTGTGTTGAAGTTTGAAAATAGGGGTTCTTATGTGTTGTATAAATGATTATGGGGTTTGGATATAAGATTATTTTGTGCCAAAATAGTTGATTTTGGCCTTTGGGTTAATATTTGGAAAATGAGGAGTTTTGCATTAAAATGTTTTGTATAATTATTTTGTACAAATAATGAAATTGATATGGAGAATATGGAATCGGGAGATTGTGTACATGAATGGTGTTGTTGGATTTGCTCGATCACTCACCTATGGAAATTTGATGATTTATCTGTTATAAAGATTGTACATCCGCTAGAGATAATCGCTTTGGGTTATCGGTGGAGGATAACCATGATTGTTGTAGGCATTGCATGTGGATTAGGTGAATTGAAATTAATCCTTTAACCATTATCATTGAATATGATTATAAATGATATACATTGTCTATGTATGATATTTGGGAGGAGAAAGGAGATGTACTCCATGTTTTGAGGAGAAGAAAGGGGATGGACTCCATTGAACTAAGTTGGCCTGTATGTCTAGGATGAAAGTCCCGAAAACCATTTGTATACATGGGTGCCAATTCTTGCGGATAAAAGTTTTCAAATAGAAGTGAATGTATTTGTATGATGATGTCATCTGTTGGAAACTTGAGAGGTGTAACCTTTGTTGATGGGTTGAATGAAATAGATATATATAATGAACCAAAATGAACTAATTTAGAAGCAAGTTTGGTATAACATGGCTTTGGAAAAGAGTTATAATGATTTTGTCATTGGATAATGAACATGTGTATCATACTTATATCTTGTTAATTCTCATATTCTGTGTTAGATTGTTTTTACTAGGCTTTGGCTCACCCTACTTTGGGAAACCATTTTCAGGTGTCGGTGACATGCTTCCTCGAAGGACGTAGCTTGGGAGGACCTAGGAGTTGGATGCTCTATTTTGTTGTTTTGTACTTAATGCTTATTCAAGCTAAGGGCTTTATATGTACAGAGCTTATGACTCTTTCTTTTGTTGTAACCAAGTAATGTCTTAGAAAGATGTAAGCCCTCACGACATTTATTTTGTTGATTATTAATTGGTATTGCATGCTATAGATTCAGGATGAACATTTATGATTGTATGTTGCATGTATTATCTTTTGTACTACGAACTCTAATTAATGAAGGCATATCGTTCTATTATTACTTCTCTTATGAGTTGGATTTATAGTATTATTTTGATGGTGTTACAACTTGGTATTAGAGCGTACTGGGTTTGAATACTTTGGGGACGTAGGAAGTGGTTAGTACCACAATCGGTTTGTCTCGTTTGTTAGGGTCTTAAGTATGGACGATATGTGCTTATATGATAACATGCTTATGTGATTATATCAGCATGGGATTAAATTTCTAGGATGTTGATTGAGTCCACGGGTTCCTAGAAGTCCTGTTATAAGAGCACTTGATCACTGCTATTTCTAATTAGGACTCTGGCAACGCCACAGGACGGTCATTATCCAGAAATAAAATTCATATGTGTTTATATGAATACGCTTACGTGGAGTGAATTATTCTTGTCCATCTATTAGATGCGAGTTAGCTGCGCACATTTATTTCCTTTGTTAGGTTGTTAGGACGTGACGCATGGTAGGCGTGGTAGGCCCAGATAGCGAGAGATCTTGGTACCGTAAAATATTCTCGCACAGAGGGTGTTGGTCGTGCCAACGGGTCAACTAGTTGGTCAACAGGCAAGGGCGCTTAGCTTATAAATGGCCGCAAGATTGCAGAGTACATGGACATTTTCAGGTCAGAATCAAGTCTAGACCCAAGTAGTGAGGCAAGTCCATCTTTTTAAAGAGGAGTTTTTCCCTGAATCCGCACAAGTTTTTGGGTGATCGTAAGGAGCCACTAAAGGTAGATAAGTGGCTAGAATAGATAGTGAAGACGTTGGAGATGCTTGGCATCAAGAACAACCAGTTGAGGGTGACCTTGGCGTCTTTCCAGTTGAAAGGGGATGCGGGTCAGTGGTAAAAGTATACGCATGGGCACATTGGGGTGACTTGGGAGGCTTTGTCGCTTTCAGAGAAGTTTTTACCATCCACGATTAGGGAGAAGTTGAGAGACCAGTTCACAAAGTTGGTGCAGTTGAACACACCTGTAGCAGAGTTCGAAGCCACCTTTATTAGCTTGTCTAGGTTTGCACCCGAGCTTATGGCAACTGAGAAATGCCGTTGCTTGGAGTTTGAGAAGAGGTTGAGGATCGGGCTAATGTTTAAGGTGGCTGGTTCGATAATTAGAGATTACGGACGCCTTGTGGAGGTGGCGGCTCATCTTGAGATCATGATGCAGATGGAAGAGGAGAGGAGGAGAGGATGAGGGGCTCTAGAAAAAGTCATGATGCCTAAAGGGACAGTAAGAGGCAGAGAGGTTCTAATCCTTAGCAGTCCCAGGGAGCACAGTTAATGTCTACCTTTCAAGTACCGAGTTTGGGTTCTGGAAGAGGTGGTTAGGGGTATTTCACTTGTTACAAGTGTGGCCAGTTGAGTCACAAGTCTCCAACTTGCCTATAGAGAGGAGGAGGACAGCAAGCAGCTTCATCTTCAGCTCGTTCTCAAAGCCAGAGTCAGGGGAGAGTGCAGCCGCTCACATGTTATCAATGTGGACAAAGGGTCACCTAAAGAGATTTTGCCTGAGTTGGGTGGCACACCGGTATGTTTGGTTCGAGAGATATAGAGCCACCAACATAGAGTCAAGACGGCCTCGAGGGCCAATTAGGAGCCTCTTCGCCAACAAGGCACCAATCCTATGCTCGAGGGGTGAATAGGTAGATTAGAGTCTTACAGTATGCGTATGTATGTTATCACGCCAAATCTAGTACGCCTATACATTGTAAAAGGTACTTTCTTGTTTTGTAATTCAATTGCTAATGTGTTGATTGATACGAGTGCATCCCATTCATTATCTTGTTAGCATTTGTATCGGTTTTGGGGTTAGAGTTGGCTTGGTTAGCATCTCCTATCTGTATGGAGTCACCTATCGGTGGTGAGGTTAATTTGAAACAGGGATGTTGGGGTTGTGACATAGAGGTTGCTAGTCGTCGACTTCTATTTGCATCTGTATTGATCGAAATGTCTAGTTTTGATGTTATTTTGGGTATAGACTGGTTATCGTCATATCGAATTGTTATAGATTGCTACCGTCAGAGGGTTACTGTATGTACCCTAAGCGGTGACTGCTTTTATTTCTTGGGGGACTGAGTGGATAAAGTTTTATTGCTGATATATGATCCGCGCGGATGGGGTGAGCTTAGTTGCCTACCTGCTATCTTCTTGAGTAGTGAATGTGATGAAGTCCCGCTGAGCTGCCAAGGGTGGATTGTGAATACCCCGATGTCTTTCCCGAGGATCTTATTAGTTTTCCACCTCACCGAGAGACCGAGTTCTCTATTGACTTAGTGCTCGGTACGACACCAATTTCTATGGCACCGTATAGGTTTGCACTTGGCGAGTTGAGTGAGTTGAAGATTCAACTCCAGGAATTATTAGATAAGGGTTTCATTCGCCCTAGTACTTCATCGTGGGGAGCGCTGGCTCTGTTTGCCAAGAAGAAAGATGAGCCGGACAACTATCAAGAACAAGTACTCAATGCCTCGTATAGATGATCTGTTTGATCAATTAAAGGAATCTTGTTGCTTCTCGAAGATAGGCCTGAGATCGGGTTATCGTCAGTTAAGAGTGAGGGAGGAGGACATCCCAAAGATGGCATTCCCTATGCAGTATGGCCATTACGAGTTCCTAGTGATGCCTTTTGGGCTGACCAATGCACCGCCGTATTTATAGATTTGATGAATCGGATCTTCCGTGAGTTTCTAGACCGCTTTGTGGTCATCTTTGTGGACGACATCTTGATTTACTCACCCTCTGAGGAGGAGCACGAAAAACACTAGGAAATAGTACTTCAATTACTTAGAGCCCACAAGCTATATGCTAAGTTTGGAAAATGTGAATTCTAACTGAAAGAGGTTAAGTTCTTGGGACATGTGGTATCCGGGGAAGGGGTGGCTGTAGACTCATCCAAGATAGAGGCAGTTCAAGATTGGAAACAACCTAAGAATGCTTTTGAGATCCGTAGTTTCCTGGGGTTGGTCGGGTATTATCGGAGGTTTGTGAAGGATTTATTTATGCTAGCCTCACCATTGACTAGATTGATGAGGAAATGAGTCAAGTTTGTGTGGAATGAGACCTGTGAGAATTCATTTCAAGAGCTTAAGGTTAGACTTACCACTGCTCTAGTCTTAATTATTCTGGAAAGGGATTTGGGTTATTCAATTTATTGTGATGCTTCACGGGAAGGTTTGGTTTGTGTGTTGATGCAAGAGAGAAAGATAGTAGCCTATGGCTCGCGGCAGTTGAAAACACATGAGAGGAATTACCCTACTTACGACTTAGAGTTAGCGGCAGTGATCTTTGCCTTAAAGATTTGGAGGCATTATCTGTATGGTGAGAGATTTGAGGTATTTTCTGATCACAAGAGCCTGAAATATCTGTTTACACAGAAAGACTTGAATTTGAGACAGAGGAGGTAGATGGAGTTTATAGAGGATTATGACTTCAAGTTCCATTATCATCCCGGGAAGGCCAATGTCGTGGCCGATACATTGAGTAGGAAATCTATTAGCAATGTAGCTTGTATTGCCATCCGAGAATGGGAGATGTTAGGTGCTCTTGGGGAGTTTGACTTGCATCTTAGCGAGTCTGTTGTGTCTGCAGCCTTGTTTTTAGTGGTTGCACAACCTATATTTGTGAATCGAGTGTTAGAAGCGCAGAAGGGTGACCTTGAGGTAAAATCCCCTCGAGAGAAGATTTCCAGTGGGAAGGTAGAAAGAGGCTTGACTGTGTATCCCGACCAGAGTGTGAGATATCGTGATCGTTTGTTCGTGTCGGAGTCTCGCTGAGAGGAAGTACTCTGAGAGTTTCACCATTTGCGCCTTGCGGTGCATACGGGAGGCAAAAAGATGTATCATGACCTGAGTCGCTAGTTTTGGTGGAGAGGTATGAAGAAGGATGTGGCCGTGTTTGTTGCAACCCTTGCTTATAGCCGAATGGAAGTGGGAGCATGTCATGATGGATTTCAAGTGGGCCTTCTGAAGACTCAACGGGGTCTTGATGCCATTTGGGTGGTAGTGGATCAATTAATCAAGTCTGCGCACTTCATACCTATGTGCGTGAGTGATTCGGTAGACTATCTTGCCGACTTGTATATCAGGGACATGATGAGGTTGCACGGGGTCCCTGTGACGATTGTTTGGGATAGAGACCTGTGTTTCACAGCTCGGTTGTGGCAGAGCTTGGAGAGTGCCTTGGGCACTAGATTAACCTTTAGCACTGTGTATCATCCTCAAACTAACGAGCAGTCTGAGCGTACAATTCAGATTCTTGAGAACATGCTTCGAGGTTGTGTCCTTGACTTCAAGGGTTCATGGGAGAGGCATTTGCCCTTGGTGGAGTTTTCCTATAACAATAGCTTCTAGTCAAGTATTGGCATGGCACTGTTTGAGGCCTTGTATGGTTGACCATGTAAATCTCCAATGTGTTGGGTCGAGGTGGGTGATGCACCTATGTTGGGCCCGGAGTTAGTCCGGGAGACGACGGGGAAACTGGCAATTATTCGTAAAAGGTTGGTTACGGCTCAGAGTTGCCAAAAAAGTTATGCCGACCGTAGGAGGAGACCTTTATCTTTTGAGGTGAGAGATCATGTCTTTTTGAAGATATTACCTAGGTGGTGTTTGATGAGATTTGGGAAGAGTAGCAAGTTGTCCCCTTGGTTTATTTGGCCTTTTGAGATCCTTGATCGGATTAGAGAGGTAGCTTACCGTTTAGCGTTATCGCCACAACTTTCTGGAGTCCATGATGTGGTTCATATTAGCATGCTTTTTAAGTATGAGTCGGATCCATCGCATGTATTGATTTGACCGACTTAAAGGTAGACGAGGATGTCTCGTATGAGGAGAGACCGGTGAGAGATTGATACCGGGACCAAGTCTTGCGAGGCAAGACAATTTCGTTAGTAAAAGTATTGTAGAAACATCACGGGGTCAAGGAAGCGACTTGGGAGCATGAATTGGAAGTCTGAGAGAAATATCCGGACTTGTTTGTTGAAGCCTAAGCATGTGTTGAGATTTCGATTATGTTAATGAGATGTAATAGCATTGTATATGTTTTAAATTATAAGAATATTGTACATGTTATGGGAGTTTGGAAACATGAATTCAATATAAGCATTGTCTATGTTTTTAGAATATGGAATATTGTGTGTATCATATCACTTTTGGGAACATTGTATATATATTTAATAAAGTTTGGAAAAGAACTTGGGATTGATTTAAACATTGTGAATTTTTTTAGAATTGTAATTGGCACGCTTGATACTAGAACTTGTGTATCGAAGTAAAAAATGCATGACGGTGAATGGGTCATGATGTGGGATTTGCTATACTAATATTGTTGTGAATGGTTTAAGAATGATTTTGAGTTTGATTTGAAATTTCGGGATGAAATTCTTTAAGAAGGGAAGGTTATAGTGATCCCAATTTTGACCCGACACTTGTGGTGGTCCGTGACTTGGGTTTATGGTTTCTGATTGTTATTCATTGTCTTTTCTCTTTATTCCTCCTTAAATTTGGTTATTTGGACGTGTTGTGTGCGTTTGGAATAGGTTGATTGCTTGGTTTTCGAACCTTGTGCTGCCTAGTCCTCCACTCGAGCGGCCTTTCTTGCACTCAAGCAGGATTTGCAAACTCTTAGTACTTTGCACGTCTGCAAAAGTACTGGAGGGATGTTTTTCACACTCGAGTGGCATTTCCTACGCTCGAGCAGGCGCGTGTAGACACCCCATTTTTTACCGCCCTTAAGACTTAGGGGTCTCACGTTGATTGCTCGATGATGAAGGTTATGTTGTGCAAATGTTCGATTTCTTCAGCAAGAGGAGCTTTAAATCCTAACCTTACACCCCATTTTAGACCAAAACTATTTTGACCAAAATTATTTTAGACTTTAAAACCCTTTTTTTCAAAATATTTTTGAAAACAGTTTCTACAATGTTCCGAAGCTCGCATTTCGTTAAATGTTGCACTTTTCGGTACATCGAGCAAGGGCAAAGTGGAAATAAATGAAAGAGAAGTGAACTCTTTGAAAAATCTTTCAAAACACCTTATTTAGAGGTTTGGAGTAAACTAGTTGACGAAAAGTTAGGCATCAGTCTGGTTAGGACCAAAATTGAGCAGTCTTCACTAAAATAGGCATTTCTTTTTGCACACTTGGAATGTCGATGTGAGGCTACCACCATTGGAAATTAGACTTTCGGGGCTTCGATTTTGACTCAAGAATAACCTGCAAAGGAGTTCGGATGCAGGAGATATGCCCATTTGAAATCGGGCCCAAAAAATAATTTTTGGCCACTAATGTGGCTTGCTGGCCCCATGCCGGCCATAGGTGAAGTTTACCGGCCCCATGCTAGCCATGGATGATGTTTTCCGGCCATGGATGAAGTTTGCTAGCCACTGGTGTCAAAAATCAATTTTTTTTGCAGATATTTACCTCTAGCTATTTGCAAAAAGTTCTAGCTGTCCATTTGATGATATTTTCGACCAAAGCTCACTTTTTTCTATATATAGATGACCTATCTCTCATATTTCAAGGTTAGAAAATTTTGAGAGTCTCTCTCTCTACAATTCTCTCTATACAACTCTCTCTTTCTCTATATTTCTCTCTCTCTTGTGCAAGTTTGTGCAAATTAGCCTACATATCCTTCAAGTTTGCCTATCAACCCTTAACCAAAGTTGCTTATCTCTGGGCTAAGGTTACTTGGGACCCTCTTTGAGCTCTAGAAGGTGGTCTTGGCTTGATTTATTGCTTCATTTGTGTCTTCCCTTCAAGAGGTATAATACTTTCCTTTTAAACTTGTTTTGCATATTTGTTTTGCCATCTTGTTTTATTGTTTTTGGGCTGTTTTGGGGCTGATTTTGAACTATAAAAAAACTCTGTTTTTGTGGCCTAAAGGTGGTGGTTTGAGATCATTTTCAATTAGGGGGTGTTTCACCCTTTTTACTTCTTTGTTTGTAAAGCTTTTGTGCCTTTATTCACCACTTTCAAACCAACTTTTTTGGACCCTTTAACCACTAAATATCAGAGGTTTTTCGTTGTCAAAAAACTCATTTTGAAGTCCAAATTTGGAGGGGTTAGCCTCCCCTCTCCCCTCCTTATGTCTTGTTTGTATGCTTAGTTAGTTTCATATGTTAGCATATTTTTCTAGCTTAACTTAGCTCAAGTCCGGCATTTTTAGCCTCTAAAATAGCCTGCTTTTAGCCTATTTTGGGCTGGTTAGTTCACTTGGAGCCTTGTTTTGCATGGTTGGAGTGCAATAGTCCTCACAAGTTGGTGTTTTAAGGTCTTAGACACCTCTTCTTTGAGTTGATATCATTTTTTGGTGTTGTTTTTCATTCCATTTCAGCACTATAAACTCAGCAACCTCCCTCTTTGCTTCACTCTTTCATTTGTTTTTTAGGGTTGTTTCAAGCTTAGGATCCTTTAAGCTTGAGATTGAGGTCATGCTTAATGGTTTAATCCTCTTTAAGGGATCATTATCAACGGCATGATCTCTCTCTTGCCTTACATTATCCCTTGGTTGACACTCCTTCCATCTTTGAGGACATTCACCAAATGGACAAATTAATTAAGGATGATTTGGTAACTAAAATGTATAAATAAAAATTGGCAAGTAAAAATAGCAAGATAAGCATTCTTTGTGTTGCATTGCATGTGTTCGAATCGGATATTAGTTTGAACACAAGGAAAATGGGACATTGCAAACTCAATAGTGATGAAATGTGTCGCTTTCCTAGGTCTCCATTGCCCTTGATCATGCATGATAGGGTGATGGTTCTTGAATGTTTTGTTTTGCATTTATTAAGCTTGCACACCTTGAAGCACAAGCTATTATGCAATGAAATTACTTTGATTGGTGGTTTGTGATCTAAGTTCATAATTCCTTGGATTTGTCCATGAAAATGAGAGGTGAATTGTGTAGACAACCCTTGGAAAAACCCTCTTTGTTCATTTGTTTGTGCTCATAAAGATGGTGATCCAATATATCGGCTAATAAAGGCACCATCAATGGTCGGCCAACCCCCCTTTTTAGCCGGCAGAGGGCCGACAACAGCCATCTATGGCCGGCAGGCCACTGATGTGAACCTTAGTTGATTTTGGTAAGGTGGAGTAAATTGGTTCTGGAAATGTTCAACCCTGCAAACAGAGGCTTTCGAGAGCAAAACAGAGGTCTTTTCGAGGCCAAAACCGAGCATGAGCACCTTCCATTTCCCGAGGCAAAGCAGTAGCAACGTAGTTTAATGTCTTAAATGCTTAGTTCGCGTGCATTTGTGTTGTAAATTAATTAATTAGTTTACTAGTTAGTTAAAAGTGTTGTAATATTTAGTAATTAGCTTAGCTAGTTATTCATTTGGCTTGTAATAATTAGTCTTAATTAGCTTAGCCTATCAGCTAGTTAGTTAGCTCTTATTCATTCGGACCCTCCTTCACGAGGGCGTAATGTTGTAATAAGTGTACGTGCGTGTGTGTATGTTTTCCAACTGCACGTCTTTCTCCCTTTTACTTTATCGCTTTTGATGGTTAGATTAGGGTCATGTTTCAATTAGCATACTTTATGCTTCATGCTTGCATTCATTCATCTTGTCTTGCATGCGCCGAGGCTCAGCGCATCATTCTAACTGCATTGCAATTTCAATACCTTATTTGAATACGTGTATAATTGCATGTTGTTCAAATTGCTTCATATGCCATATTAGTAGCTAAGCCTATTAATTGCATATTGCATGTGTTGCATTAGGCATCTTGTATAGTTAGGAATCATGCATATTTTCTAACTCATATTTTCTTAGCTTGGAGTACTAGGTGAGTTTTTATGCTTTAGCATATTTGCATAAGTGTGAATGTTGCCATGATTAACATGCTTGCCATAAGGCTATGTGCTTACTTGCTAAACTACTTGAATGCTTGTGGATGGAGGCTTGTTGTTTGAATTGGAACGATTCAACAAATGTGTGTTTTAAACCCACTTTGTTGAGTGGCAAATCATGTTTTAAGCCCATTATGTTTGGTGGCAACCAGAACCTTTAAGCTCACTTGAGGTGGCAAATTCAAACCATTTTCGCAAACAAACATGAGTTGACTTGTTCCAAATTGAGCAAACTAATCTATACTTGCTTGTACACATCACGTAGTAATGCTAGCTTAATAACCGAAACAAGAACGCATAATGTTGATAAAAATCATATCATGATTAGTAGAGGCCGATCTTTGATCGGGCGAGTGGGGGTACTCAATTCATGACCTTCCCCTCTCGAACCCAAGTTCCTGAACTGAGGCAACTTTGGTGATGACGGACACGTGGCATTTGGCACGAGTCATGGGTTTCCTAAATTTTCTCAAAATAAAATATTTAGGTAGCGATTTTGTATCTAGCAAAGCAGTCCAATTTTGGCACTTTTTGATTCAAAATCAGTTTTCCAAAACGATTTGCCAGATTTGGACTATTTGGTGTTTATGAGTTTCACATTGCACTTAGAGATTAGATTTAGAACCACGAGCAAGTATAGGGCTTTCTTTCAAACCTTCCGAAAGGAGGGCGTGAAAAGCCGAGCTAGAGGGCGCCGAAGCAATTTTTCTTGAGCTCGAGCGGTTTGTCGATTGTTTACAAAAGTATTGAGGTGTGTATTTGCACTCAAGCGAACAACTTATTGTGTTCGATGCTCGAAAGGCCAACTCTTGCGCCGAACGGATCAGGTATATCAAATCGCAAAAATGACTTTTACATCACTTTTTCAATCTTTTCTTCCAAAACCCTAAAGTGAGACTCTCTCTCTAAAATACTCATTCTCTCTACATTTTCTCCTAGATCCGTTGATCTCTACACCCTAATGTCTTTGGAAAAAGGGTAGAGCATCTTGAGAGCTTTACTTTGATCCGATTGAAATTTGGTTTCAAAGGCCGTTGGAGTGTCATGATTGCTCCATTGGTCTTCTAAACATGAGGTAGGGACTCTCTACAACTTAATATGAGTTTTAACTTGATTATAGGTTGTTGTGTGAAAATGGTGGATTTGGGCAAGTTTTGAGCAAACATAGGGTTTGGATTCAAGTTTGAAAAGAGGTTTCTATGTAGGTGCCGATAAATGATTATGGGGTTTGATGTAAGGTTATTTTGTGTCAAAATAGTTGATTTTGGCTTCAAGTTAATATTTGGAAAATGAGGAGTTTTGCATTAAAATGTCTTGAATAATTATTTTGTATTTTGATCAAATTAGGGCAAATGCCCTTTTTCCAAATATCAACCCATGTACCAAAATCAACCATTTTAACACAACATGGCCTCATATTCAAGCACATACCCATTTATCTCACATTCATCAAAAACCCTTCTTTTCATTTCATACCCAAACCCTAGGTTTGATCAAACCACTTCCAAAACCCACAATTGTTATACAATGACAAATAACTAAGCTAAAAATCATATGAGAGTGTAGAAAAATCCCTATCTCAAGTTAGAAGGCCATGCAAAGAAAAGTTGAAACTCCAACAACGCCGAAACCAACTTCCGATAGGATGAAAACGAAGATCTTGAGATGCTCTAACTTTTTTAACAAAGGCATTAGGGTAGGGAACCCACTAGATCGAGGTCAGAATGTAGAGAGAGAAAGGGTCAAGATTTAGGTTTTTAGAAAGTTTTAAAGAGAGAGAAGAATGAAAAAGTGATATAAAATGTCACTTTCGCGATCTGATATACGCATAGTCCGCTCGATCGGAAGAGTTGACGCTTGAGCGTCAGACACAAAGTTTTGATCCGCTCGAGCGCAAAAGTGGCATGCTCGAGCGCAGAATACACATATCCAGAATCTTTGCAGACAACAGGCAGACCACTCGAGCGCAATTAAGTCCGTTCGAGTGCTAGCCGCCGCTCAAGCGTAGAAAACGCCGCTCAAGCGTGAAAAACACCACTCTAATACTTTTGCAAACATGCAAAGTACTGAGAGCTTGCAGATCCCGCTCGATCGCAAGAAAGGCCGCTCGAGTGGAGGACCAAAAATTTGGGCAACACAAATTTTGAAAACCAAGCAACCAACCTGTTCCAAACACAACCAACACGCCCAAATAACCAAATTTAAGGAGAAATAAAGAAAAAAGAACAATGACCAATATTTAGAAACCATACCAATCCAAGTCCAGAATACAACAAGTGGCGGGTTAAACCGGAATTGCTATAAGCAGTCTTCTTCTTCAATTGAAATCACACCCACTTAAACTGAGCTAGTTGCTGCCCCAATCACCCCAAAATCCGAGTTCTGCACCTGCACCTCAACCAAGCTTTTTTTTCCTTGTCCTTCCCACCTTCCTGTCGTGCTTAATTGCTTTTGATTTCTTTCCCACCTCAATTAAATTGACCCAAATTTCAAACTTGGGAACATCATCCCCAATTGAGGATGTTTGATCAACCCCCTTCAGTAGTTTAACTTTGTGAAGCCCCTCAGTATTTCTTTCACAAGCTTTTCGTTTAAGAGTCAAGCCCTTGAACACCTTAGGCATGCTTATATCCATAAGTGTGGCCTAGGGCCCCACCACATCTGAAATACCTAAAAGGAATATTTCTTCAATTCCTCTTGATTGGGCCTGTTGATCAAAGACTCTAAGGGAAGGTGGACCCCTAGTTGGTTCAATTGCAAAATAGTTCGGCCCAACGTTCCCAGAGTTGATGGGATGCAGCTCACTAGGCCTAAACGCAACATGACCCACCCTAACTAGATCCGTCTCTAAAGGGCTAGAGTCTATAAGATTCAAGGACTTATTACCAAGCTTTGGGGAAATCAAATGGGATTGACCTTCTCACCCACCAAATGTTCTAGATTGATAACCTTGTCATGCATCTGCCTTTCTCCACAGACTTCTAGCCTGCTACCATTCCATTACCTAGATGTACACCCACATTCCTAGGTACCCTAGTAAGTTCTATCATAGTCACTTCATGTTACTGGTTACACGTTGTCGTAGTTCCGCTTCTTGGATGGCGGAGAGGAGGCACCAACTCATTTACTCTGTTCTCCGTTGTGTCCATCTTCTTCCGATTGGTCTCAACCAGAATACCAAGGCTCCTTGCAACTTCGGTTCTTATCTCTGATCCATACCCTAAATTCATTCCTCTTCACGAGATACAAATTTGCACGAAGCATTACCATGGCGAATCCTACCAAAGTCACAACAAAACTCAAGAAATTTTTTATACTTGTAAAGAACACAAATATCATCCCTTCCTAGCCAAGAACCCCTCTCGATGAAGGGTGAAGCCTTGTAACAATGGCTTGGTAATATCCACCTCCACTGAATTTGCAAGAAGTTCCTAGTTAAAAGAAGCCCTCCAAGCACGCTTCAACTAGATCCAAGTTTCGATCCTCTTACCAATGGTTTCCCTATGTAAGCTTAACTACCGGTAAACCGTGCACTTGAACCTAGAAAGGGCACCTGAAACTCCATCTCTGGCGGCCATGTCTATTTAAAGAGGTTGAAGCACTAGGTTTCCATTATAGACCAAGGGGCTTCCAAAAGACCAAGGCCGCCCTGAGATTTGTGAGACTATGAAAATGAGGCCCTCTAATATATTTTTTGGCAAAATGAGTGAGAGCACTAATTAGTGGGGTAACTCTATTTACACACCACTCATTTACTCACTACCCAATCGCTTTCTCAATTTTTTATTACAATTGTATCCCTCGCTTAAATTACTTTTTTAGACAAATCGTAAACCCTAATTTCTCATACACACCTAAAATCACGACGCCGCTTCCTCCTTTCTTTATACTTCAGACTCTACCTCTTTCATCCTCAAGCCTCACACGCCTCCAGCCTTCCACATCATCCTCTTCCTCTTTTTTTTTCTTCTTCACCGTGAAACCCTAATCATCCCCTCCCTTTGCGGCGGATCTCTCTTTCACAACAAATGAATCTCTCTTTATGCGATTTAGGGTCACGATGGACGAGGGTTATGGCGAGGTGCATCACTACGAGGGCGCAATTTTACTAGGAAAGCAGATCTTGATGGCTATGGTCGATGACTATTGAAGTAGAGAACAAGTGTAGACTCAATAAAAGGAAAAGAGAAGGTGATGAAGAGGGTGAGAGAGGCGGCGAGGGGAAGTGGCGAATCAAGGGTTGAGTAGGAATGGTGATTTTTGCTCGTTGTTGACAATTACGGTGGAGTTGAGGTTAGGGTTGTGATTGGAGAAGATGGGGATAGTTTGGGAATATTGAAAATTAATAGTGTGCATTGAGCTAAAAAATAAAAAATGGAAATTAGATGTGGTGTAAAATGAGTAAATGGTGTGTATTGAAAGTGTTTATGGTGTGTAAATAGAGTCACCCTAATTAGTGCTACCACTAATGATGTGGCAAAGGGATTCCACTATGAATGATTTGATGTTTTGGCCTTAATGTTGTATTTTTTTTTTTTATTGAATGTCATGTCATTAATGATCTTTTTAGAGCTCAAAAATTAGTGATCTCTATCATTGTTGTTTTTTTAATAAAAAATTTATGGTTAAAATGATAAGTATTTATAAATTTTTTATTTAAGTATATTTGCACATATAATTATTAAAATTATAAATTAAAATTTACTTTCATATATTAAGTGTACAATGATTTATATTGTATGCATGGTTTGGGTTGTGCCCAAGCACTTTATTTGTTTTTTTTCTTTTTGTTTTTTATATTTTTATTTTAATTAATATGGGCCAACAAACATAATTTTGGACTTAACCAAACAAGGGCCCAATAAACCATTTTGGGCCCTTTAAATTGATCCTAAAAGCCAAAAAAAAAAAAAAAAAAAAAAAAAAAGAAAAGAGGACTTACAACAATTTATTAAATTTGGGAGCCTTTTTTTGACCAAAATTATGGGACCTAAGGCACAAGCCTTATTGGCCTTAGGCCAGGCCGCCCCGAAAAGGACCCTCCTTGATCCTTATCGTCTGCAAACTGTAAAAGGAACACATTGTCACCCAAGATGATATAATCAGACTTGCTCTAATCTTCCAAGCACTATGAATAATATTGATTGTAGCTTGTTTGTTCAAAATCTTTGGAGCCAAAATTTTGCTGACCAAGCACAATTCAAAGATGTCCTCACACTCCCCTGAACCTTCCTCCAAATCGAAGTTCTCCATTACTAGATCGGAGAAGACACACAAAGAATCTCAAGAATACAAAGCACCCAGTGAATGAGCTAAATCCCACTCATATAGATGCTATAAGGAAATGAAAAAAAAAAAAAATCCTAGTAGCTATCGAGATGGTGGACCAGCTCTCACGTAGAGCGAGAAACTCTCATTCTAGAGAGAGATTGTGCTTATAATGTGGAGTTTAAAACTATAATTCTATTCATTAAATGAAAAAATTAAATCGTACTTTTATAATATTATTTTCTTAGCTAATTACTAATGCCAATTACACATTTGTGTGAGGACAATTATTAATTAATTTTCAAACATTGTATACACATGTTTTTAACCAATGACATGACAAATAATTTTACAGATGAAACAAGACTTCCCACTTTTATGAGATAGTTGGAATGAGGTATGACTCAAGAAGTGTGTATTCCTATTTTTAATTTGATACCACATAATACATGTTTGGTATGGGTTTTTTAGTTTTTTTAGTCATAAAAAAAAAAAGAAAAAAAAGAAAGAGAGAGAGAGAGAGATTAAAATGTCAATAAAATAAAATATTATATCCAAACCATAAACATTTCAATTTTTCTCTCACGAAAATTAAAAAAATCAAAAAGTTCATTCCAAACGAAATTTTTTAGCCACAAGTTAAAATAACTAAAAAGTTAAAAAATCAAAAAATTAACTCATATCCCAAACGAAAGTATAACATTAGTCAACTATATTCAATAATTTTTCAAGCAATAATACTACATACTCACAAAAGTTTTAAGAAAAGTACATTTATGTATAACAATTATTTTTTATTTAGTCCATATTCTATCAACCTTAAATTGAAACCATACGTTTTATTTTTCAGACAAAGTTTGGAACACAAATTCATGACAATGGATAATCTGATCGGATTTCAAATCAACGTACGGTACCAAATCTGCATCCAAATGAGCTATTATGAATTGGCTTCATATTTGAAGTTTTTCTTTTGTTTGTTTTGAAAACTGAAAATTAAAATTTGTTTAGTAAATTGTTTCTGTTTTCAAAATGAAATTGATTATAAATTTTTTAAAAATTTAGAAATTAAAAATATATAATTTCACTTAATTTTAAAAGGGCAAACTTAACTTTACTTCTATGATTTAGGTCAAGGTCATGTGATTTATCCCCTAACATTTAGAAATGACTACATAGCCATCTTGTAGTTTGTAGATTAAAGTACAATCGTTAGACTTGTTAACGATTTAATGAAAAAGACTAAAATACCCTTGTATTTTTGTCATTTGTCAAAAAGATAAAGTGTACTTTAATCCCTTATACTTTATTCCACGTGAAATTTATCCTTCTTGAAATTTAAAAATGAGCATATAACTCCCTCATGTATGTCACATATTTCACACTTGTTAAATTTGATGAAATGTTCATAGTGCACTTACTCACAAATCACAAAAAGAGTTATATGGTAATTTCTAAACATTAAGGGATTAAACTGCACATGGCCTAAATCACATGGGGTAAAATGAAAATTTTCCTTTTAAAATAAGTATCTACTTTATTATTTTTCTTCCACCACTTCCAACCACCCTTGCCGCCACCATCACCATCCACACCAATGATGTTTCAATAACTTTCTTGACCTTGACAACATTTTGGTAGCCTTCTCGACCATCTCATGATCTCTCGTGAAAGTCTGAGCGCCAACTCTAATGGATCACTTCCACCATCTGGCCACTACATCCATCTACTCTACTATCGCCTACCACCCTCAAGAATTTCACCAAACATGTTTATCTATTTTAATTTAAATTATTTCCAAAACATCTCCTAATATCAAATAAGTTTTCTATTTTTGTCATTTATAAATAATAATAAAAAATTGTTTGCTATTTTTCATACAAGAATGCTAGATCACGAAGTCTTTCATGAAAATCATCACGAAAGATTTCAGAACCTTGGATTACACTTAATAAAAGACTACACACTAATCGCTGAATCTAAGAGTCATAAATCTTTCACGATCATTTTCACGAAAAGTTTCACGATTCCTAACATTTCTTTTTCATATACAAAAAACAAGAAATTAACCATGCAAGGATTTGAAATAACACCTATACTTGGCGACGACTCGCAATCTCAACTTGGCGACGACTCGCATTCTCAACTTGCACGACCCTCTCATATTTTTTCGTAGCTGTCTCTCTCATTGATTGTGCTCTATATCTTGAAAATGACTCCACATGGAACAGTCGACAAAAAAAAAAAAAATAAAAACTGTCGACTTGTATATTTATATGTATATGTATGTATAGAAGATGGATCAATCAATTTTTTTGCTTCGAAGACTAAAACGCAGATAAAAAAATTGTAAAAATTGAATTGTGAGTCACAAATGAATCGCGACTTTTATCAAATAACTTTGGTGAATTTTAACTTTTCGAAAGATTTTTCGACTTTTTAGCTTAGGTGCTCCCAAACTTAGCCTTAGTATGTATAGAGGATGGATCAATCAATTTAGTAATCTCCTATTTTTTGTGACTTTGTGGATGTGTTGAGGAAAAGGGGCCGTGTTTTAAATTATTTATTTTAGTAACACCTGTTAAGTAAATTATAGATATAAAATCAATATTAAAAATTGATAATTATTTTATGGGTATGGTTTTGCCTAGTCCGGATCGACGACTCCAGTTAGTCATGTAGTCCACCACGGATCCCATTTTGATAATTTGAACCATTCAATATATATAACTCGTCGAGTATTATATATTTATAAAAAATTACGTTGACGGATATCGATAACTATATGATCAAATCAGTTTCAGATTAAAAAATTGACGGTGAACAAATTAACGCTGACAAAAACTGCTTTGATCACATAGCTATCGATATCCCATCAATGTAATTTTTTATTAGCATATAGTACTCGAAGCTTCTACACATTAAACGGTTTAGATTATCAAAACGGGACCCGTGGTAAGCCCCCACGGCCCCATTAGCACAGCCCAATCCGATCCTGACCGATGTAAATTATATTTATTTTTTTTAAAATTAATGATGAATATGATTTTAAGAATATTCAATTCATTTTTTAAAAGTAAATATGATTTGATTATGTGGTTATAAATATTCGATTAATATATTTAATTACATAAATTATAATTTTGAAAAATTTTACAAAATGAATAATATGTACTTTATAATTAAAAAAATTGACATAAGTTTAATTTTCTGAGTTGTAATTAAAAATAAATTGTCATAATAACTATAATATGAGACATAATTAACACAATATCATAACTAAATAAAAAATTAATCATAATTAAGAAGTAATAATTTAACTAAAAATACATATAACACACATTTTTTTTAAAGTGATATATATTAAAATTTTCCTATACACCGATGTATGATTGTGTACAGCAACAACCATCATCACATGTGCTTTCCATTTTGATAGGCAGTTTCTTTTATAAAAGTCACGGTACTGGTACTTCCAAAAAATTATTACATGAAAAAGATTCACTTTAAATATTTTTTAAACTTCAACTGAATTGACATTCTCATTTATTTTTTCCACCCACTTTGGATTTTTAAATTTTGCAGCTTTATATAAGATTGTTAAGGGCATCTCTATTGATGCATTAATTTTTATCAAATTTGAGTAAAATTTTTAAAAAAATTCTCTTATTATTAAGTGTTGTAACAGAGGGTTTGACAATTTCATCAAACTACGGTCAATCGTAAACGATCGAATGAATGTCCGACTAGTCAACCGACTAAAGTGCAAATTTTTCACAACTTTCTTCTTGAAGTGGTTATCCGGGCGACGAACAAGTGGTCGAATCGGCCATGTAATTTTATCACAAACTTTTGCCTTGAGGTGGTCACTATTCGGAGAACATCCTGAGAAACATCCGATGGTGAAAATCTAACGCAATAAACAATGATTTGATAAAAGGCACATTGATCCTCAATTTAATGAAAGAAAAGTGAAATTATGAATTTTATATCAATTTAATAAAACAGTTGGAGATGGAAAAGGAACCATTTTTGGTCAAATTCAAATTTAATGATAAATTAAATCATGTAATATCAATTTGAAATCCATCATCTAGACTTTTGATCCAAATAAAATATTCAAAATCTATAAATTTCTAATACTTACAGATTTCAAATTTATGAGTTTTGAATTAATTTCAAATTTATATGATTTAACTTTTGAAATGATTTTTTTTCACTAATCAAATCAGACATCAATTATTACTTATTTATATAATCGTTTGTAATTAAACCACATAAATTGAAAATAGAAATTAAGGACTACATGGATGAATTTAGGAATAAAATAGAAAAAACAATACTCCTATGAAAGGTAAAAGTGCAATTAAAGTCATGAATTTTAAAGGATAAGGCTTGTCTGCAATTTGGTTTCGCATCGATCATATCATTGAGCCTCTGTGGGCTTATCAGAACCCACATCGACGATCCGAACTGCTCACAGTACTTAATAGTCAAATATTTCATCTTCAGAAAAATTACGCTGACGATATCGATTACTATTTGATCATATCACATTTCTGTTAACAAATATTTTTAAATCATACTAAACGCTGATAGAAATGTGATATAATCAAACGACTATCGATATCCAATCAAAGTAATTTTTGAGGATAAAATATTTGACTTAACTCTACACATTAAAAAGGTTAGAATAATTTATACAAATTTTGTGATGAGCCCACGGAACTCAACAGTACATTCCAGTAGACTGGACAAGCCACACCCAATTTTAAATCCATCATAAAATAATGTGAATCACGTTTAAATTACAATAAATTTTGAATAAGGAAATTTTATAAAGGCCACTTTTCAAATACTTTATCAAATTCCGTAAAAGCAAAAGGGCAGAAAATATAATAGCGGAATAACAAACATAATTTATATTTTGCAATTTATATATGACCGCCATTCTTATTCTTTGAGCTCAAAAAGTCTCCTCTTTCGTCTCAACAAAAGTACCTAAGCAATCTCTTTATAAACCCAATTTCACGTCAAAATCCAAATCATACAGACATCTCTTTCCTTTCTCTCTCTCACAACCCATTTCATTCTCTTTCTTCCTCTGTTGTTCTTCTGTTCTTTGTTCACTCTTGAACGCTGTCATGGAACTCTTTCCGGTCTTCCCAACCACGTCGCTCGAATGTCTTATTCGCTTACCTTTCGACCACCCCTGTGGCTGCCTCCGTATGCAGTGGTTGGAAAGCCGAGATTCAACTTCCTGAGTTTCGACGCCATCGGAAGACGGCTGGCTTGGCCCGATCACTCATCGTGGTGTCGAATTCTCGGGTCAACCTGACCCGAAGTCAGCATGCTAGGAAGCTTCCGGATCCGCTCTTGTATCGGTTTGCGCTTTGTGATCCGGAAACTGGTTCTGGTCCGAACTGCCACCGGTTCCGGGGTTTTCCGATGGGTTACTGATGTTTTGCCACTTTGTGGAGTTGGATCGGAGCTGGTATTGATAGGCGGGTGCGACCCGCTGACTTGGCAGGTATTGATTCTGTGTTTATTTACAACTTTGTTTCGGGCATGTGGCGGCGTGGGGCGGATATGCCAGGTGGCAAAAGATTATTCTTCGGATGTGCGTCGGATTCTAATCAGATGGTGTATGTTGCGGGTGGTCATAATAAAGAGAAGAATGCGTTGAAATCTATTTTAGCGTATGATGTGACAAAAATAAATGGATCAAACTTCCTGACATGAAAAAAGAACGAGATGAGTGCAAGGGTTTATTTCAAGATGGCAAGTTTATGTGATCGGTGGATATCCTACAGAAATGCAGGGTCAGTTTGAAAGGGATGCTGAAATATTTGATATTACCACTTGGCAATGGGATTCGGTACAAAAGACTTTTTAGTAGATGCCATGTGTGCAAGGACAAGTGTGTGCGGTGGTGATTCACATATGTACACGTGTTGGTGAGGGTAATGTGATGACACGTGTGGGTACTAGTTGGCAAGTCCTAGTTGGACTACCGGTTGAGGTGTCTAATGTAACCTACATGACAGCATGGCGAGGCAAGTTATTAGTGTTTGGTTCTTCTAAATTTGGTGAGTTCCACAAAGTTTATGCCATGGATTTAAAGAATAATACGTGGGCAAAACTAGATGTGCCAGAAGAATACTCAAGCCATGTCCAATTAGGTTGTTGTTTGGAGATTTAAATTTAAATCTATAGCATTTAAAAAAAAAAAATTTATCAATTATTAATTCATGGCTACTTTTATTTTGTTATTATTATTTTAAGGTACTAGTTACCAAATTGTGTACACATTGAAGTAGCTTTCATACATAAAATTGTTTCACTTGTGTGCTGAGTGGAGTAATTATTCGGTGTTTATGATTTTCAATTAATTATAGTTTATTTTATTGAAAATTATGATTTTTTTTTTTATCAAGACTTATTTTCTTAAGAAGATAAAAATAAATAAATAACATCTTAATTTTTAGGGTAAATTAAATTTATCTACCTTTAAATTTGAAAAAAAAAAATACAATTAATTTCTTTAATTTGACATAATTACATCAATATCTATTTTAATAAAATAAATAAAAAAGAGAGATATATTATTATAAAAAAGATGATAATATTATTTTTTTTAGCTATATGATTTACGGATTACTGATAAAAATGTGAAAAGATTTGATATAATATATCAAAAGTATAGAATTAATTATATTTTGTTTAAACTTGAAGAAAAATGAGTGTAATTTACCTTGATTTTTATTATTTTTATGTGACCAATCACAATTGATCCTTTGGAATCAAATTTAATGAGGTCAATAATATTTACTTATGAAAAATGACATAACAGTGTTATACATAAAAAATAATTACAAATAAATAATAAATATTATATATATTAATAATTAAAATTATAAAATTTTAAATCAATTTATAATAATTTTAAAAAACTAGCCCTGACCCCATTATGTAGGGGGCGATTGTGGGGCGGAAATGAATGTATAGTGGGTCTGAAGTCAAGAGCGTTAAATTTCAACATTATTATTATTATTGGTATTTGGATTGATTCATGTTGAGATTGCATTCTCTCGAGTTAAATAATTAATTTGAGTGTGTGTTTGGATTTGATAGAGTTATTTTGGAATTGATTTTGATATTTTGATTTGTTTATTTTTTAAGGGTCTTTGAATAAAATATTTATATAAAAAATTAATATGAGTAGACATTGGTAGTTATATGTTTGAATCATATTTATTTTAAAAAATAGGTGATAATTATAATTTCAACAATAACCGCCTATTTTTTATAATACAAATGTGATTCAAATGCATAATTATCAATATCCCGATCATTTTAAATTTTTATGTAAATATTCTAAGCAAATGAAAGTACTAAAAATAACGATTTGGATCATCTAAGCCACCACAAAATAGGCCAATTAAGTTCAAATACTTTCTCAAATTAAAATGACTAACTTAAAATAATCTCTATACATTCATGTAATGTCGAAGGATGTGATCACTTAGTGGATGAGATGCCTATTGTACTTTTTATTTTATTTTTGGTCATTATATCTACAAAACTGTTGCTTTAGGCATATGCTTCGATTAGCAGGTAGCCCTTCTTATAACAATGTTGATAGAACTATGAAAGTTTTGAATTTGTGTGTGCGCAGGTGTGAAAGTTTTGATTGATAAACAGGAAACATAGGGTTTCAAAAGTGGTGTGGTTTCGGTTTAAATATATATCCTTTTTAATTTTTTATGTGGTAAAAAGTCAATATAATTGATAATAACTTTTTAATATATGAAAACTCATAAATAATTGAATTGCACAATAATGATTAGGAAATTGGATTGACTAACCGTTCAATCAGCTTGAACCAACGATTGCTCTCAATTCTTGTCCGGTTAACACTCAAGCCCATTCTTTGTTGAAAATTGGTTATTTTCATTGAACCGTGTAATTGTGGTTGAATTAGGGAATCGTCAACCAAACTGGTTCAACAAAACCAACCAGGCTCCCATTTTGCAAAATTATGTTGCTTGGTCGAGTTGAATACGTAATCAAATGGAAGTTGTATGCCACATTAAACTTTTGTTTATATTTTGTAAATATACATCTTTATTACATCTCCTTTCAAACATTACATATAATGAATATATTTTAGAAATAATAAATAATAATATCTTTATGTAATTATAAATTTATCTTAAAATTTAAAAATAATTTAAATAAATGTATCTTAATTCTTATATTATTAATAAATAATTTTTCATATATTTATAAAACAATTATGACATCATGGTTTGATTCCAATTCAACTCAAGAGTTGAATCGATGACTCATTCCCGATCCATTTTTTTCATTTCGCCACCTATCCAATTTTTGGAAACATCGCTGCACAACTTGCTTTTTAAAGAAATTTTTACTTTCCAACATTTTAGTGATATTTTGAGTTTTTGACATGGTTTTTGATTTTTAACTTTTAATCAAAAGCTAACTTTTCAAACATCCTCTAATGTTTATGTAATACTTAGTGGTGGTATACACGCATGCTGTATGTGATATTTGTATTTATATTTTTGAAATGAAAAACTTTATAATTATATACAGAAAATAGACATTAGAAAATGGTATTTCATAGTGAATTTATAAACTATGTGGATTTATCAACCAAACACAAAAATAGTATTTCATAGTGAATAAGAAAGTTAAGAGGTTTAGTATTAGAAAACTATAGAACCACTCATGTAAAGTAAACTGATGATTTACAAAATGTGATTTGGCCAATAAATGACTAAGCAAAAATTTTAAGAAAGAAGAAACTTAAATTTAGAATTTATCGAGAATCTCGATGAAATTTCTATATTCAATTTAAATGATGGGTCATACTTCTAAAATAAATCTTAACCATATATGTATTTTCTAGACAAATTTCTAGTAAAATTTTTGAATTTATAGAAATTCTCGTAACAAAAACAAATGTATGTTAGTGCCTGTAACTAATACACCAGCTATGTGTTAGTCTCTACAACTAAATGTATATATAATACATTAGATATGCAATTGAATTAATTGTGCCAATTATTAAGTTATATATTTTTCTTTTATTTAGCCCATTTCAAAAGTTGATTCTAATTAATTAACTCGCCCAAGTTAAATTTAAGTAACAAGGTTTTTAATATACACGTGGTCTTTTTAAAAGTCCTCATTAAATGATCATTCACAAAAATTTAGAAGTCTTAGTGCCGTTGTTACATGGTGTCTATGGGTGTTTTGGGAAGTATAAAAAAAAAGTTAACTTTTAGTTTTTACCTATTTTGAGTCCCATCACCTCATATTTTTTATTCATAAAAGACAAAATAGACTAAAAAATTTAAAACCCAACTTTTACTAACTTCTAAAATACCACTATAACTATTGCTATATAGTACATTTTAGAACAACGTGTTGAGAAGGGTATTTTGAAAATATAAAAATATATATATATAAACTAAGTGACGGCTATTTTGATAATATGAAAAAGTAGAAAATAAGCAAGGGTACCCACATTTTAAAATGATAGCAGATTGGTATGTGATTCTCTATTTTAAATTCTTTCTTTTCATTTGTTTTAGTATGCTTTCAGTTATTAGATTATGTCTTAACATTGACGTATATTAAGCTTTTAAATTTTCTATTTATCTATTTTAAAATTTTCACATGATTTAATAGTTAATGTATATTGTCAGAAATATTTAATAACCGAATAATCATCATTTGCAAATAGCTATATGTTTGACTATTGTCAACTTCTCATTATTCAATTTACTCTATGCTTAGCTAACATTTATGTCTTTGATTTTTTACAGGTTCGCTTAACAATTTTTGTGATATCCTAAAATTTGAAGACATCATAATAAGGTTTAAAATTTAAAACAAATTTTCTAATTAAAAACTTCTAATTATTGTTGCCGCTAAGTTTGTCATCATCCATTAATTATCAACACGAAATTAGAAGTTCTAAATTACAACTCCAATCAAACTTAAAAGGAAAAATTACTCATAAGTCTCTATATTGGAAAATGTTAACCCAACTAGTCCTAAGTATTTTTTGTAAACCATTTAGTCCTTTTTAACATCACAACATTATTATCAAAACAACATCAAACATCAAGATCAAAACAACATCAAACATCACAACACCTCATCAAACAACATCATAAAAACAACAGATTTCGATCAGAGGATTGAACGCTTGGCAATCAGTAACAATTGCTTCGATAGTCCGATCACGATGGCTGCTTAAGATCATGATCATGTTGTAGTCATGATCGATTGGGAAGAAAAGCTTTGGATCTCAATGATTAGAGCTTTAAGATCGTGATGGCGGCTCTTCCGACTCATCAAGCTTTCAACATGGCTAGAGTTGAGCAAATTAAGTCCGACAAATAGAGTTGTTCCTGTCCAAGGAGTTGTAACTCATTGGAAACCCCATGGAAATTATGCCACCAAATGCAAATTAACTGGAGAAAATATGAAAATCAACAGATTTCGATCAACTTAGGCCATGAAACCGAGCAAATTTTTGGGATTTTAGGGTTTGGGAAGTGAAGAATTTGGAAATCAGAGGATTGAAATGTATTTGGTGATAAAAAAAAAAGGGAGGGGGGAAAGATTGGATTTTGTGGGAGAGAGAAAACTAGGGTTTTGAAAGGAAGGTGGCGTTTGGAGAGGTTTGACGGATGATTTTTAGTGTTTGTTTGATGATGTTAGTGCTGATATTTTGATGATGTTTGTGGGTGTTTCACGATGATCAAATTATCAAAACATCATCAAATCAAGAACACCCAATAGGTCCTAACATCATCAAAAATGTTTGATGATTATTTGATGATGCTGGTGGGTGTTAACCCATTTACTAATGTCTTTACATTTAGTTGAACATCAGATTCTTTGTTCAGCATGTTTGGTCCTAACCCACTTGATAAATGCAGTAACATCGATGTTCTTGCTTTTTGATGATTATCGGTGATAATCTGACAATCAAATTTTTTGTTTTGGTGTTCGATGTTTTAGCATCTGTGTTTGTGGGTGTTTGAAACATCATAAAAAAGGTCTATAATCTGATGTTTGTTTGATGATTATAATGTCTGATGTTGATGATAATCGATGAACACCCACAAACATTGATGAGCACCATTAAACATTAGGGTTATTTTAATCAAGTATTTTGATGTTTAATCGTTATTAAAAAAATTGTTTAATCATTATTTTGATGTTGTTTTGATGATGATATTGTGATGTTTAGTTTCAATTTAAAAAAAAATAAATTTGATGTTTTAATGTTTGATGAATAATGTTTAATGTTTGATGAATAATCTTAATGTTTAATAGTTGTGTTTGATGTTTGATGAATAATGTTTGATATATGATGAATAATCCTAATGTTTAATGGTTGATGTTTGATGAATAATTCGACGCTTTGATAATGTTTGATGTTGATGAATAATTCTAACGTTGATAATGTTTTCACGAAATTATACCTAATAATCCTAACGTTGGTAATGTTTGATGTTTGATGTTTGATGTTTGATAAATAACGTTACTAATGTTTGATGTTTGATAAATAATGTTTGACATAAAAAGGCCTATAGTAAGCTTTTAGAGAAATAGAATTTATTAGTCCAATAAAAAACATTCAGGACTAAATGGGTTAACATTTCTAAATTTGAGATTTATTAGTGCTTTCCCCAACTTAAAACTTAGTTTGGTACATTCATAAAAGAAAAACACGAATATAAAAAGAAAACTAGAGAAAAATTAACAAAAAAACTCAGAAAAAGGGTTTATGGGACGTGGGCATACTAAGCTAACCAAGATTGAACGTCGCCTTCCAAGACATCAAGTTTCTTCGGGTTTCTTCGGTAGCTTATGAGCTCAATAAGATACTACAAGTCCAAAATACCCACCGATAATAATAATCATAAATAATGAATAATCGTAGTAAGTAATAACAAGCAACATTTAATAAGTATAACAATAATGCTATCATTGAAATAATAACAATAGATAATAAGAACAATGGCAAGTGGAAGCAGATTTTATCATAAGGAAAATGCTAACTTTTCTTTTAAATTCTCATAGCTTTAGTTTATCGATAAGTTTAAGTAACTTCCCACTGAACACTATTTCCACTCAACCGCTAAGCAATGGTCACGGAAATTCAATTCTCTTTAGTCAAATGTTCAAATGTTACTTGTAACTACTAATGATGCCCACGCACTAAGGTTACGTGCCGAAGTTGTAACATCACGACCGCCTCTAAGAGAACGGGTCTATGTTGTGACACCCGCACCATCAACCTTATATCGCCTACACCGATAAGAGCCAAAATACATTCTCGTGTCATGTTAGGTTCAGAATCTCACTTGGCGTAAGATTCTAAACCAGTTCACCCCATAACTTTTAAATTTTAATGTATCATCGGTTCAATTTCATGTTTCTTTACTTCGCCGAAGTTTTAGTTTGAAAACCACAAAGGACATAATGTTTATATAACACAACACAATCATGTATGGTAACCAAAAATAAATATGATAGAATGTCTTAGAATTATCATAAAATTTCTTAAGAATTCACAAACTTCTTCTTTCAAGATCAGATGGTTAGACAAAAAATATGAAGCCCATATCAAACGAAGTTCAACCATTACAATATTTTAGCTAGTGCTAGTTCATCGAGTTGGGAAAATATTTTGAGAAGAATACTGTATAAAAACGATTTTAAAATGGATAAATAAAATTTGGAGAAAAACCGATTTTTCAAAACAAAGGAGTTACAAAGAATCTCCAAAGACAGATCTATGTTTGAAAATAAAAGGGCCTTAACCAGGTCAAACAAAAAGTATGGTCAAAACGAATTGCTAGATATTTGAGTTTAGAAAATTTTTTCTAGAGGAGTTTGAAATTGAAAACTAATAGAAGATGGTCAAATAATTTTTCTAAGAAAATCGATAGATTTTGTCGCTTTTAGTAAAACTACAATTTCTTTTTACACTTATCCATTTTTTTAGAAATCATGAAAATGAAAGATAACTCTTTTATCTAGCTTTCCCAAGTGGTCATGCAGAAAAACACAATTTGCAAAAAAAAAAAAATGGACCTGCTTGAAGTCATCGTTTTCATGTGTTGTGAACAACACTTAGGACAAATATTTATTTTGGTAAGAGAATGGTGTCCAATGATTTTATAAAAAATTTCACGGTATAGAACATCTATATATATTCCCAAGACTAACAAGATTTTTGACATAAGTTATTTTCAATTTATTAAAGCATTTTTACCCGATAAAATCAAAATAAAGGAATGAAATATAAGTTTTAAGTAAAATGAACCAAGCCTATCTCATTTTACCCTCATGCAAGATTATTTCAAACAATGGAGAATAATTGAGCACATAAGAAGATAAAATCAGTAGCTAAACCATCTCGGATCTATGCTTGCAAGAAGGATAGAAATCATATAATCATAAGATTGACATTCTATCAAAATGTAAACATGCATTGAGCTATTCTTGTTATGTGTGTATTAACAATGCACACTCTTGCATATTTTTAATATATAGATTCAAGAAATATATATATATATATATCTAAGGAGGATAGAGGTTGAGTATTCTTACCTCAAGAGCTTTTACAAACTATTCTCAAGATTAGTTTTTGAAATGATGACCAACAAGCACCCTCTCATCTTCCTCTATTTTTCTTTTCTTTTTCTACTCTCTCTTTTTTCTTTTTGCTCAGCCATGTATATGTGAAGGTGGCTGAAGATGGGGTCCTTATGTAGGCATTGTGGAAGAGAAATGTATTTAAATTGTATTTGTTTATTTTATTATTTTACTTTTATTTTATCTTAGCAAAAATTTTATTGGTTTGAATTGCCATCCTAGAGGCATGCTTGTGCACCTTGATGAGGTTTGTGTGTGTTGGAGAAGCATGCTCTTGCATATGCATGTACAACAAAGCCTAAGGATAGACCTTAGGAAGAGGCAACCGCCATTCTCTCAATTCCTCCTCCTTCTTCTTCTTCTTCTTCTTCTTCTTCTTCCTTTTTTTTTTTTTTTTGTTTGTATATATATGATTTTGAGTCACTTTAATATTATAATATTATTTATGTAACTAAAAGGCATGAGATTGAACCAATTAATCTCCATGGATTAATTTTCATGTGCACAAATTATTAATGCAAAACTTTATACGTAATAATATATATTAAGAATTAGATTTGTGTAGTCATAAAAAGTGACGCACAACGACATAATAATAATACTATGAAGATAAAAATTGTACTAATTAAATAATTAAAAGTTAATTATAGAATTTTGTTACAAAATGTTGTTATGGAATTGGATTATGGATGCCGATTGCAAAATTTAAATAGCTAAATATAATTACCAAAAATAATTTAATATGCAAAATACGTGTTCTCACAATTTTAGGAACTTTCAAAGTTTATTTTTTAAAAAATTATATAGTTGAGATTTATTTTAAATGTGAATTTTATTATATAAAAGTTAAATATAAACTATATATTTTGAGAAATTTGGTCAAAGTTTTTTCATTGGATCCCTTTTTTATGAAAAGGACAGCCTATAATTTTTTTCTTCATAAACCTCCTTACTTTGAGAGGGATACTTGATGAAGAACGCATAAATATATATATATATATATATATTGTGTGGATAAACTTGCCTTTCCATATATTCGTGAAAGATTTCAAAGGAAAATTGTTCGTGGAATGCATTATATACACGATACATCTATGTAGCTCGACTTTTTCGTGCCCTTTTCAAAAGATGAATAAGCCCTACAATATCGGACTCCCACGGTTCTAAATTTGATCTCACAAGTGCAATGTGAAATAGATAAACACCAAAGAGTTTAAATCCAACAAATCTTTTAGAAAATCAATTTTGAATCAAATTGCCAAAAATTGACTACTTTTCTTGATACAAAGTCGCCACCTAAATATTTTTCAAAAAATTTAGAAAACTCATGACTCGTGCCAAAGGCCACGTGTCCATCATCACCAAGATTGTCTCGGCTCATGAACTTAGGTACGAGAGGGAAATGTCATGAATTGAGCACTTCCGCTCGCCTGATCAAAGATCTGCCTCTACTAATCATGATGTGAATCTTATTTATAGTACATGCTCTTGTTCCGATTTATTTTGCTAACTTACTATGTGATGCATACACAATTTTAGACTAATTTGAAAAAATTGGAACATTTGATCTCATGTTTGTTTTGAAAATTGTTTTGCGAATGTGCCACTTGAAAAAGTGGGCTCAAATGTATATTAATCAAACTATCCCAATTCAAGCAACTAGCCTTCATCCACAGGCATTCAAACAATTTATCAATTAAGCAATTAGCCTTATGACAAGCATGTTAGACATGGCAACAACCACACTCATATAATATCCTAAGCCTCCGTTTGGGAAGTGGGTTGGCTTTTTGGCTTTTTGGCTATTTTAGCCTGGGCTATTTTAGCCTGGTTTGGGAAGGGCTTTTTGACTTTTTGGCTTTTTTGACTTTTTTTGTGAAAGAGGATTGTAATGATTATGAGTTAGATTTGATGTTTTATTTTTTGTGGCTAAAATAGCCTATTTTGTTTTTTTGTGGCTATTTTAGCCCCTAACTCACTCCAAACCATCTTGCCAAACACCACCTAAGCAAGTAAAAGCTTACCTAGTGCTTCAAGCCAAAAAGATGAAAGAGTTAGAAAAATGCATGATCCTAATCAATGCAATATGACTAATGTAACACACGATATGCACTAATAGGCTCGCCATTTAACTTAACATGTGAATCAATTTTGATAACATGTAATCTAAGCACGATTCAAAAAGAAAACGTTAAACTAACAATGCAAGTTAGAATGATGGATCGAGCCCTCATGCATGCAATACAAGTGGATGCTAACATGGAGTATGCTACATGAAACGTGATGTTCTAAACTAACCATCATAAGCAAGTAAATAAAAGGGAGAAAGACGGGTTAAGACATACACGTTATTACAATTGCTTGCCCTCGCCAGAGAGGGTCCGAATGAACTAACTAGCTAAGCTTAATTACTATGAATTAACTAACTATTATGTAATCTAATAAATTAACTATTCTAGCTAATTAACAATTACAACACAAAATAACTAGCAACTTCTAACCAATTAATTACAACACAAATTAATCCAGTTAGCTAACTATTACAAGTCCATTAGCAAACGAGTTACCTATAAGTAGGTGAAATGCTTATGCATGCACGGATTTTCACCGAAAAGTCCACTATTTTGTCAGTCGTAATGCTTCGCTGTATAGTAAAACATCTTTCCACCTCAACACTACTGCTCGCCCGTAAAGTCACCGTCAATTTGACAAAGTGGCTTCAAGTTTAGAATTAGTGGCCTACTGTACCACAAATAGTAGCATGCCAGTCTATAACTTGTGGCCTACTAGTTATTACCAGACTGGCCGCCACAAAAGTTTGGTTCTCTTACTACAACAAAAAGCATATAGAGCAAGAACAAGGTATTCTCAAGGTTTATTTATACAACTTACCACTCATTATCATCAAATGCCTCAAAGGAGTAATAAGTTTGATTCACAAACCGTTAATCGATGTAATTTCATTGATGATGGCCTATGAACCAAAGTGTACAAGTTCAATAAATGCAACAAATAAAGACTCTCAAACTCCTCCCTATCATGGATTAATCAAGGGAAGTGGTTGATAATGACTCTTGAACCGCTACATCACTAACAAGTATGAAACAATTCAAGACTCAAGAGTTCAATTAACGTCCGATTGAACCCTTACCAGTTATTATCTTGCATTGCTTTTTAGTCCTCATTTTATTACTTCATTTTAATTACTAACCATTCCTTAGTAAATTAAGTCAAAAAAATGAGCTTAAGTCCTCTAATGGAAAGAAGCATCAAACCAAGATTTGTTTTCAAGCATGAGCTGAAGTGTCAATGCACTGCTGGTAATTAAACCCCAAAGGGATTAAACCATTAAGTACAAGACCTCAATCTAAGCTTAAAACAAGGTAGCTTGAAATAACTTTCAAAGCAAAGCAAAGCAAAAGCCAAGAAAGAAGCGGAGGCTGGGCAGAGGTGATTAGGTGAAACAAGTATGGAAAAAGCCATAAACAAATGCTATCAACTCCTAATAGGGAAAGTTGGCGGGCATAAGGCCTAAACCACCAGTTTTATAAGGACAATTACACGGCAAGAAGTATGCAAGACAAGGCTCAAATGCAATGAACAACCAAAATAGTCCTAAACAGAAAGCTATAAACCGGGCCCTAAAAACATGCCGGAATTAAGACAAAAAATAGTTAGAACAATAAGCTAAAACATGAAACTATGTAAGCTAGTAGAACAAAGTATAAGAAGAGGAGGTTACCCTCCATTTTTGGACTAAATCAACATTTTAGCCACTAATTAAAAAGCTTCTAAAAATCAGTATAAAAAACTCAAAAAATATAGTGTGTACATGGGAAACACAAGGGTAAGGCTAAGTATAGTGTGGAAAGAAAGGTGAACCACCCCTCCACCTTTTGAAGGCCTCTAAACCACAAAAGCCAACCTAAAATTATAGAGCTATATACTCCAAAACAAATGAGAAAAATAGCAAATAAAGGCTAAGAAACAAGTTAAGCCTTATACTTTTTACAGAGGATAACACTTCTAAGCAAATAATTCAACACATACACACATTTCCCAAGAGCTCAAAGTAGTCCTTCAATGTACCTCAGCCTCAAAGACCACAAGGTTGCTTGTTAAGTGTATAGGCAAAGGCCGAGAAATTTGCAAGAGAGAAAGAGAATCAGAGAGAGAGATAAATATTTTGCTCTAAAATTTTTTCACTAACCTTTAAAACAAGAGGAGGTTCTCTATATATAGACAAACATCAAAACTCCCCAAATATATCAATATATAAGTATGTAAGTAAATGCATCCATTCAGTGACAACAACTGCACAACTAGCAAAATATATTCTGTAGGCCGCGAGCCACTACCTAGCTCTGGTAGGGCCACACAATGCTCAATAATGGGCGGCCGGCAGTCCTAAGGTTTCGCTGAAGAATTATCATCGCGGGCAAGAGGTGTATAGGGTTT
>JANUSC010000723.1:0-52897 GCA_025200525.1 Camellia lanceoleosa | reverse complement strand
GCAATATGTTAAAAGCATAAACACTCATAGGAAAGTACTCTAGAGCCAAAAAGAAACTAGTTAGTAATCATGCATGATCCTAGTTCATGTTTAAAATAAGCTATCACGGCACATACAAATGCAACTAGAAATAGGCTCGGCTATTCTAAGATGGCATATGAGATGTGATTTAGATAACATATATTCAACAGAATTGAAATACAATGCACGGGTTAGTATGATCTTGTAGAGCACCCCAGTGCATGCAAGATAGATGAATAATGCAGCGTGGCGAGCATAAAATGCTAATTGAAATATGTCTAAACTAACCATCAAGCGGCGAGGTAAGTAAAAGGAGAAAAGACATGGGGTTAGGAGACATTACACACTCAGCGCACTTATTACAAAATTAGCCCCTCTCGACGGAGAGAGCGAAAGAATAATACAAACCAACTAATTAACTAACTAGCAAGCTAATTAATTATTGCATAGCGAATGAATAACTAGCTACAACTAATTATTACAAAACTTAATTAATTAACAAATTAACTAATTAAATTACAAAACCAAAATGCTAACTAACAAATGTAAGCAGCAATTAAACAATCTTTGCCAGCAGCAGCAAGTTGAAAGAAAAGGTGAACATGCATGCTCGGTTCTACCGTCCTAGTAGCTCTCAATTGCTCTCGAGAGGCTCACGTCTGCGAGGGTGTCCTTGAGACCTTCTTGCTTGGAACTTACCAAAAACATGCTTGAGAGTGCATCAATAGCTGCCGACCATGGGAAACCTTTGCCGACCACCCATTGGCTGGCCAAGGATGGTACATTCTTGCCGGCCAAGGATATGAGGAGTGTCGATTCCATCTATGTAGAGACCTTGCTGGGCCCACTAATGTCTTGTGACACCAAGCTGCGGCAGAGCACAAAATAGAAAATTGAGGGTCTCCCAGGGTATGTATGCACTATGCCACTCCATATCACCTCAAAACATCAAAGGGGAGGCATAGTTGGATCACGACCATCGATCACGCATCGATCCATGATGGCCAAAGATCTGACTTATTTTGCAAATCAATAATGAAAATGCACATAAAAACATAATCGTGAGAACTCTCTATCATGTGTGATCAGAAAGCGTCGGCGACCAGAAATTGAGACACATTTCATCATGACGAAGTATAGAAACATTCCTCCGTTTCTCCTGCATTACCGGATTAACGCTTAATCAAACAATACAATGCAGAATGCAAGGATGGCATACCGCAAATCTTGATGCATCGCAAGCGTGCAAGCGACAAATAACGGAACTAGCATGCTTGAGCAACATGCTAATGTTACCAAGTATGTAATAAACATGCAACAACATGTAATGGAGACTAGCATGCGACAACATGCGAAGATGGGACAGGAGACATACAACCAATATGCAAGACAAGCATGCTTGACAACTTTATAGGATGGACAAACCAAGATAGACAAAACCTCATTGTATGCCCCAGATTAATTGTCGTTGGCCAATGGTAGAGTGGAATTAAGTCACCCAGAAAACACACACAAGCATGCAAAATGCAATGGCTCTCATCAAAAGAGGCCTAAGAGCACAACTCTCACTAGAGTTAACTTAGGAGTGACAAATGTCTTGAGTGTAACAACGGCTACTAGTGCCTTTGAAATTAAGTAAGAAATGATGCCAAATCATTCCAAAGGCAAAGCCTTGACACAAGTATGGCATGCAAGGGGTCTAAAAGCAGGCATGAAAGCTAGCAAAAGAGTATTACAAAGAGGTGTCTGCAATACATGGCACAAGTGCATGAATTAAGCATACAGGCTTAATTGGGTCTAAACAAAGACTTAAACATCTTGAGATGAAGGCTCAAATGCCTAGACGCATAAACATACAAGCTAAAGCCATAAACTAGGCGTCAATGCACAACACTCAAGACACTTAAAAGCATGAATGAAGTGGGAATATGGCGATGCTACATGCTCTAAAATGGAAGCATTAAATGATGCCAAATCATCTAAATAAGCTTAAATATAGCATGCATGACATCAAAAGAAACTTTCAAAGAAAGCTAACAAGGTCAATTTACTCACTGTTATAAAAAAAGCATGAAGGATATGGCAAAACAACCCCAAAGCAGTCCTAGAACATTATTAAATGAGACTTCAAACATATGGAAGTAAGCCAAAACAAGCTAGCATGGTGAGTATGAGGCATGATGCATACAAGGCAAATAAAAGTGGATTACACTACTGCAATAAGACCAAGCATGGGATGACTCAACTAACCAAAATCAGAGTTATATCATGGCATAATAACTTGAAACCTTTGAGATGGCATCTCAAAAGACTGCTAATATAAGATATGCACAATGATCCATTCATGAGGGGCATAAAAACAAACTCTCCAAGGCATTGAAAGCATGTCAAATGCAAGTGCATGACCACATTTCATGGACTAAAATAACATTTTAAGTGATGCAAATCATTGAAATAGTCTAAGTAATGCATGCAAGGAGACTCAATACACAAAGCCAACAAGCTAGAACAAATTGAACAAGGCTATACAAAGCAAGTCATGGATGACCAAGACAACCAAATCGAGCTATAAGCGTGTCAAAAAAATGGACAAAAGCCTTGAGAAGTTAAGCCAAAAGCATGCTAAAATGACATGTTACAAGATGATGCATGTTAGGCAATTTCATGGGATTTGCATGGCAAGTGCAAGGAGCATGCAAGGCTAATCAAAATAAACCAAACCAAACTAAATAGTCATGACATGGTAAAATATCACCAAAAACATCTTTGAAATAGAAAGAAAACAAGCTAGAATGACATCTGTTTCATGAAGCACATAAAAGCTAGTTTAGTGATTTACGTTACAAGTGTGTTATGCATGCATAGAGTGACAAAACCAACCCAAAAATAGATCTAAGGCATGGTAAAACATCACCAAAAACTCTAAAAATAACATTGAAATGATGGCAAAGCATGGAAACATGACATACATGGCATGGTAGGGCCTCAAAACCCAAGGCTAGCCAAAGCATTTACACTATAGTTATACAAAACATGGGTGATATGACCATAGAAACCAAAATCGAGCTAAATCATGTCAAAACATGGACAAAAAGCTTGGGAAGTTAAGCCAAAAACATGCTAAAATGACATGTTACAACATGATGCATGTTAGAGCAATTTCATGGGATTGCATGGCAAGTGCAAAAGGAGCATGCAAAGGCTAACAAACCAAACCAAAAATAGAGTCATGACATGGTAAAAACATCACCAAAAACATACTAAAATGGAAAGAAACAAGCTAGAATGACATCTTTATTTCATGAAGCACATAAAAGCTAGTTTATGTGATCTACGCTTCAAGTGTGTTATGCATGCATGGAGTGACAAAACCAACCCAAAAAATAGATCTAAGGCATGGTAAAACATCACCAAAAACCTACTGAAATGGAGCCAACACATGCAAGAAAAGACATTCTACTTTGATGAGCCACAAATAGGATTACACTACACATACATGAAGCATGTAAGGTGACCAAACCGGATACAGACGGGGCCAAGGAAGGTCCTAAAAGTCACAAAAAGTGCTGAACCAGGACTCAAGAGTAAAGGGATACATGCTCCTTTGATAGGCCAATAATACAAGCAAACAAAAACAAGAAGAGGGCCACCCCTCTGATTTGAACCCTCAAAACCACATGCCTACCTTGAAAATCTACTAGATTTCGGTGGCTAAAAACAAACAAAGCCTAGCTCAAAGGCCTTAAGCATGGCTCAAACAAAAACAAAGCATACAAGAGGGTTGTACACCCCTAACACCAAAAAGACCTCAAACAAACTTCAAAAAGCACTTAAATAAGAACTTTTTCAGTTTAAAGAAAAGCCTAAAACAATATGCAAGGATGGCCAAAATGAGGTACAAATAAATGCTAAAAAGGGAAGAAACTCACCCTTGAAGACCAACTTCAAACACAGAATCTCGGGGCCAAAAACCAAGTTTTAGAGCTCAAGTAACCTCCTCAAGAACCTCGGCTCAAGATGGTGGTGTATCTCTATGTGTTGTAGTGCAAAAGTGCAAGAAAAATGGACTTTAGAGCACTATTCTATGCAATATAGAAAGAGTGTGAGAAATATAGAGAGATATATAAATCCTTCAAAACTTTCTTCAACCTCTGATTATAGAAGGCTCCTTCCTTATATAGAAAGAATACAAGAAAAGCTTTTAAACAAGCTTGGCAAGAACTTCATCCCTCCATATACGTGTATGGAGGGAGAGAATGAAAACCAGTGGCTCAAAAGATTTAATGTGAAACACATTGAGAAAGAAGTTTGAAGCCGCCATTGATGGCAGATATTCTAACGTGATGGCCGGCGATCATCAATGGTAAAGTAAAAGGCATGGTAGCGATGATGACGATGTGATGCCTTTCACAAAACTTATCTGAAAAAGGCCAATACAAGGTCCAAAAAAAAAGGGCGGGGAAGGATCTGAGGGTTTGGAAAGTTCAAACCTATGGCGTTCATGTGAAAGTCAAGTACTCGGTGAGTAATTGAACTAGTTGTTGGAGTGTATCTACAAGCACAACTAAGTCTTGAAACGGTCAAAAATGGGTGTCTACAATATGTGTATTGATTGATCATTGTATATGATATTTGTTAAATACATTGTATATGTATGTTGTTTGAGAGGAGATAGGGATGTACTCCATGGTTTAAGAGGAATGGGGATGGACTCTCAAACCTATTTGGGAGGAGATAGGGGATGGACTCCATTGATAACTAAGTTGGCCGGAGTGTCGAGGTGAAAGTCGAGAAATTCTAATTGCGTTTGCATAACATAGATGATTGAAATATTGGAAGTGTTTTTGACATGAGTTATAGTCTCATTTGAATTGTGACTAAAGGAAGTGTTTTAATATGAGATGTAGTCTCGTTTAATTGTTTAGCAGGTTTTGAGCCATGTTTATGAATTGAATTGGACAAGTAAAGGAAAGTGGAATGAAACATGGACATATTGTCATGGAATTGAAATGTGTTATAATCTGGTTTACAAGTGTTAACCATTTGCTCGAATGCTAATGTTTTGAATTCTTTGCTCATACTTGGTTTAGTATATCTCTCTTGGGCATTGGCTCACCTATATGGGATATCATTTTTCGGAGTTCGGTGACATGCCACCTCCAAGGACATAACTTGGAAGGTTTGGGAGTTGAACTATTTTGGTTGTTTGTTATCTTTTGGTATTACATGTAAATTGAGGCCAAGGGCTTAATGTGTATTTAAGTTAATACTCTCTTTTTGTGACCAAGTATTGGCTTGGAAAGTTATAAACTGTAGAGCATTTTACTTTTGTTGTCAACATGTAATACTTTTGTAATTAATATTCTGATGAATGGAAATAAGCAATATTCTCTTAAGTTTATGGATGTCATGAATGTATGATTTATGTGTTTATTTTGAGGTCGCTACAGCAATGGTGTGCAAGTGGACATCAATGATGTGAACACCCACATTACTGTTTAGTAATGGATAAACACATATTAGATTAGTTAGTGACTAAATATCCAAATTGTGACATCAATGTCGAGACTTGTTGGTGTTGTTGGTTGTTGATGGTCATGAACTAATTACGTTAAAACTATGGATGATTGCCAACAGTGTTTTGGTTACATGTGAATTCTTGTAGGCATGTTGTAAATAATAACATCATATTGTTTTGTTTTATTTATTAACATCAATGTCAATATGCACATTACGAACATAATGTCAATAATTACATTGTGAACATAATGTTAATATTTACATTATTAAATTATGAACATAATTTAAATATTCACATTAATGAATATAATGTTAATATTTATATTGTCACATTCACATTGAATATTCACACAATATATTTGGCTATGAACATTCACGATCAAACATACAAGTGTAATGATGTGAAGATTAACATTGTGCATACATCATGTTAGTTTAATAGTTATAATGTGTATTTGTTCTCACATTTTCATGTGAATTTTGGTTTGTCATGTGCTATCACCTTTTCATGTGAACATTTGCACCAGCTATTCACATACTATTTCACCATCACCATCCATTATTAGCATGGCATATAATAATTTACACTTATTATCAATATTCATTTGTGAGCAGTTGTTTAAAAATAGAAATGTACATCATTGAGGCCGTTAATTAGAATCTTAACTTCATTTCTTTGGTCAAGCTGTATACTTTATGTGTGTTGAATGTCAATCGGGTTGTACATTGTCGAGCATAAAGTGGGCAAAAAGCGAAATTTGGGCGAGTTGACTTTCCTTACGTCGTTGACTTTTCTAGGAAAGTCAAACCGGCGTTTTAAACTTTGTTTGGAAGTGAATAGAAAGTATAAAAGGCGGAAAAGGCTTTTTGGGGTTACGAACTTGTTTTGACCTAAAGGAGAGGCTAGGGTTTGGAAGGAAAGAGAAACAAAAAGCTTCAAGGATGTCTCCCATGGTGGTTCCTTCTCCATCTACATTCTTCCCACTCCTCCATGAGTGGCTAGTCTCATTTTTAGGGTTTGATGAAACCCTAGCCATATAATTATTTTGTTTTCTTTTTGATTTTTAATTATGTATAGGTTTAAACATTTGTATGGTGATTTAGAAGTTTCTTTTATATATTTTTCATTATTTCTTGAATATTAGACTTTACGTGATTGTTGAATGTTATCCATACATGAGTTTTCTATTCCTTCACATTCAAGGTATAGGCGAACCATGCTCGAGGAGCGAGTCGTATCACTACCTTAGTTTAGAGTGAACAATTAGTATTACTTGAGATGGTTAGGTGCCGTACATTGAATGTGATGATCTTCTTGTTAAATGCTTTGAGCTTGTAGTTGCGAAGCATTAATCCATTCAAACCATAGCATAATTGATTTCAATTGGAAACTCTAATTACGTGGCTAGTGGTGGACTCTTTGCCCTAGTTTTTCCCCCAATTTAGTAAGCCCAATTTCATTTATTATTGATAATTTAATTCCTTAGTTTATTTTATTTGTTATTAAATTGGGTTATGAACAATCAATCTTTTTATCAAAATTAATTTAGGAATTTAACAATTAAATTAGATTAATTTCACACTTGTCCTGTGGATCGATACTGGATTTGCCATTATTCTAAAAGAATTTGGTGTAGTTTAGTATTTAATTTTGGTGTGTTCAACAACCCATCAAATTTTGGCGCCGTTCTTTAGGACTTAGCGAAATTAGTTAATTTAAAATTACATTCTTATTTTAATTTTAGTTTAGGATTTTATGCTTTTTGTTGCTAAGTGTGTAGAAGCGTTTGAAATTGGAGCTATCATTGAAGTGCAATGAAGCCTGATTGAGACTTTAAAAAAAAAAATCGTAGCACTAAAATGAGTAGATGAAGCAAACACTCAAGAAAAGCACCAAAGTGCTAAAAGCGAAAGTCAAAGGTCAAGCAGAGGTTGGAGACAAGCGTCTACCGTCAAGCTTACCGCAAAGGCAGTAAAGCGTTTTCGTTAAGCAACGTGAGTATTTCTCTTTAGCATTACCTTTAAGTAACTTAGTGCCAGTCGAACTTTGTGTGTGTGTGGGTAGTGTAAGCAGGCGCCGTTCTTATGCATACTGAATTGTGAGTTTGGACCTTGAACTAGAAAAGACCCTTAGGAGACTTAGGGCCTGCCGTGTTCCTAGGCTTGAATATTCATATTCATACATTGAGCCATTAGAGATGGCAAATCACGATGTCTCGAATGTGCCAGGACATAAGGATTATTTTACACCACTACATATACATCACCATCATGCATCCAATTACCTTACCACTTCTTTGCTCATTATGAGATTAAGTCGACACTATACAAATGCTCCCTCATTCCATGGACTAACTCATAATGATTCTTATAAACATCTGAATGAATTTACGGAAATTTGCTCGACAATGAGGATCGAATTTTACAAATAAGGCCTTAATGTTGCGATTATTTCCATTCTCATTAAAGAATAAGCCAAACACTAGCTAAATTCTTTACTGCTAATTCAATCACAACTTGGGACCAATTACAACAACGGTTCTTAGAAGTACTTTCCCATAGGTAAAACCAACCAACTTAGGCGAGCCATCACAAACTTTGCTCAAATGGATGGCGAGCAATTCCATGAGGCGATGGGAAAGACTTGAGACCTTCTCAACGGTGTCCCCCACCACCAAGTGCACGATTGGCAACTTGTTCAAACATTTATTATGGCTTAATTGAGCGCACCACCAAATGGTGGATTAGATCTGTGTTAGGACATTTATGTCTAAAAATTATCTTTGAGGCATGGCAATTGTTTGAGAACTTAAGTGATAATTCCTTCACCATGCCTCCATGACCAAGCAAGATTCGCCCGATGGTTAGAGCCGAAAAGAGGGGCATTTATGAGGTCGGGCAAAACCTAGAGTTAGCCCAACAAGTAGAGCCTTTGTCATGAAGGACCAATTATTAACTACGGGACATGCCCTACCCAACAAGATCGGCCTCAATTTCACGAGGCATGTGTTATTTAATGCGAGCCTGCTCATGACTTGAGTGAGTGCCCTTGGCATCACAATTTGAGTTAGTCAAGAGCATGTAAATCGGCTCAAGGATTCTCAACCCGGTAATGATCCATACTCCAACATACAATCAGGGATGGAGAAATCACCCTAATTTCTCATGGAGACCCCTTCACAAGGCACTTCTTACAATCCTCCACCACCAAGGCGAAATTTCAATAATTTTGCCAACCAATCATCTTCTGACCACATAACCTTATAGACCCTCACAACCATATGCAACCACAATCTCGCATGTTCCTCGGGGCAACTCTGCCTTTGAGACTCGGTGTTGGAAGTTCTCTCCGAACTTAAGGGGTTGGCACCGTGGTTCACTCCATACTCACTCTATTACCAAGCTAGAGACCCAATTGGGTCAAATGGCTAACAACATGAATCGAAGAGGAGGAAAATTACCAAGTCAGCGTGGCCAACCTAAGAAACAATCACAGGCGAGAGAGTTAGGTGTGGGAATGGGAAGCACCATAAGTTGACGGTGATTAGTTTGAGTGATAGAGAGTTAGAGTTAGTGTGGGAATGGGCACCATAGTGCGGCGGTGATTAGTTTGAGAAGTGATAGAGAGTTAGAGCCTCAGTCAGTTGCGTCTGATGCAACTAGAGTTAGAAAGGGTGACCACGGTGGTTCACCTTGTGAGTAAGGGTGAGGGAAAACACTTAAGAGGATGACTTAGTCCCTAGCACTTCATTTGAGCCCAAGGCACCATATGTGCCCAAGGTACCCTTTCCCCAATGCCTTGATACAGGTTCCTTTTAATAAGAAAGCGACATCTATGGAGGCAATGATGGAGGTCTTTAGGCGGTAAAAATCAACCTCCCTGTTGGAGCAATTAAGCAAGTACCATCATATGCCAAATTTACGAAGGACCTTTATGCGTAAAAGCGTAAATCTTGGACACATGTGTCCTAAAAGGTCTTACTCGCGGGCAAGTAAGCTCCATCTTGTTGAATGACACACCTCCTAAGCAGGACACGGGTGCCCCAACCATTGCATTATAGGGGACCATTTCATTGATAGGGCCTTATTAGATTTAGGGGCTAGTCTCAATTTGTTGCCGTACTCGTGTCTGAGAATTTGGGCTTGGCGAGTTGAAGCCCTCTCATGTTACTCTTCGGTTGGCTTGTTGGTCCTCAAAGTGCCACGAGGCATGATTGAGGATGTGCTAGTTAAGGTTGATATGTTCTACTTCCTGTTGACTTTTTGGTTTTAGATATGGGCCGTGGCAGTTCTAGAAACAAATCCGGTGATCTTGGGTGGACCTTTACGTGGTTCTGACCAATGCATGCATTAATTGTCGTCTTAGGGGTGATGGAAGTTTCATTTGGTAACATGCAAGTGAAACTTAATGTTTTCAAACATCCAACAACCTCATGAGAGAGAGGTGTCTATTAGTGGATGTTGTGGATGAGATTGTGGAGGAGGCTTCGCCTCCATTCTTGTAGAGGACTCTTTAGAGGCTTGTTTAGCTCATTTTGGGTTTGAAAATTTTGATATTTATGGGTCGGTTGAGGAGGTGAATATCTTGTAATGCTATTTCTACCGGATTTTCCTCCATGGAAAGCTTAGATTTGAGTCACTTCCTCCTCTGTCGAGAGAGCACTGCCACACCATCTTTGGTCACCACCTACACTTGAGTTGAAGCCTTACACACTCAGTATGCATTTAGGGCAGGAGACTTTACGATTATCATTGCATCGACTTGACTACGGGCGAGGAGAGTCGATTAATGAAATGTTCTCGTGGCACATCGGTGTTATAGGGTGGTCATTGGTGATTTGAAAGGGATAGATCCTCGTGTGCATGCATTATATACACCTAGAGGAGGACACCAAACCTTCTCATGAAATGCTGTGGTGAATCCCAATATGAAAGAGGTGGTGAAGAAGGAGGTTTTGAAATTGTTAGATGCGGGTATCATATACCCCATCTCGGATAGGAAGTGGGTGGGTCCCACACAAGTGGTGCCAGAAATCGGGCATCAGTTGTTGAGAATGAGAGGAGAGTTAGTCACAAACCACTCTTGGGTGGCGAGTGTGCATTGATTATAAGAGACTAAATTCCTTGACTAGGAAGGACCATTTTCCTTACCTTTCATTGACTAAATCCTAGGCGATTAGCGGGCGGGGTTTTATAATCAAGTCGGTGTATCCCGCTGACCAGGAAAATACCACATTCACATGCCCTTTTGGTACTTTTGCTTACAGGCGCATGCCCTTTGGGCTATGTAGTGCACCGGCGACCTTTCAACGGTGTATGATGGCCATTTTCTCCGATATGGTGGAGAAATTCTTAGAGGTTTTATGGATGACTTTTTGGTGTTTGGGTAGTCTTTTGAGAATGCCTTAGAAACTTGGTGAGGCAAACCTAATCTTAGAATGTTAGAGCGATGTCTTGAGGCAAACCTAATCTTGAGTTGGGAAAAGAGCCATTTTATGGTTCGTGAGGGTATAGTGTTGGGACACATTGTGTCCCTTGAAGTATAGAGGTTGACAAGGCTAAGGTTGACCTCATTCGGGCCTTCCTCTACCCAATTCAAGTCGTCAAATTAGGTCTTTCTTAGGGCATGCGGTTTTCACAGTAGGTTTATCAAAGACTTTAGTAAGATATCCGTCCTTTGTGTAGTTTACTAGTTAAGGGCGCACCTTTTGTCTTTGATGAGGCATGCTTAAAGGCATTTGAAACAAAGAATGGCCTTGACCATCGCCCCAATCATGAAATCACCCAGATTGGTCGCTTCCTTTGAAATCATGTGTGATGCCTCGATTATCTTTGTCGAGTGTGTTGGGTCAAAGGGTCAATAAGGCACCATTTGCTATATACTATGCTAGTCGCACTCTCTCGGATGCACAATTGAATTACTGCCACCGAGAAAGAGTTGCTAGTTATGGTCTTTGCCTTAGACAAATTCCGATCGTATCTCCTAGGTTCCAGGTCATAGTCTTCCTTGATCATATGGTTTTGTGGTATTTACTATCAAAGAAAGAGACCAAACCTAGGTTAATTAGATGGATTTTGCTGCTCTAGGAATTGACCTAGAGATCCGAGATAAGAAGGGATCTGAGAATGTGGTGGCGGATCATCTCTCCGAATCCTTGTTGAGTATAATAGTGACCCTCTTATTTTGCATGATTCATTTCGAGCGAATAACTCTTTGAAATTTGTCTAAGCGAGCCCCGTGGTTTGCACATATTGTGAATTACTTGGCCATTGGGCAAATTCAGAATTGGTCTAAGCAAGACAAAGACCGATTCTTTTTGCGGTCGAGTATTACTTTTGGGAGGATCGAAGTTGTTTAAATATTGCTTCGATCAAGTGATCCGATGGTGTGTCTTGGGAGGTGAGGTGCATAGCATTCTTACATTTGTCATTCTTACGCATGTGGCGGTCATTTTAGTGGGCATAAAAGCGGCCAAGATTTTCTGAGTGGGTTTCTTGGCCCACAATTTTTAAAGATGCCCATCAATTTTGTAGAACTTGTTTGCGTTGTCAGCAAATGGGTTCGATGTCTCGGCGTAACATGATGCCAATGTCCCCTATTCTTGTGGTAGAAATATTTGATGTTTGGGGGATTGATTTTATGGGCCCTTTCTCGTCGTCATTCGGGTTTGAGTACATTCTCTTGGCAGTAGATTATGTGTCTAAGTGGGTGGAGGCAATAGCTACCCGAACAAACGATCATAGAGTTGTAATCAAATTCTTGCATGAAAACATCTTTAGTCGTTTTGGGTTTCCTAGAGCCATAATAAGTGATCAGGGTACACATTTTTTAACCAGTTCTTTGAGTCGGTAGTTAAGAAATACTCTATCACTCATAAAGTTGGCACTCTATACCACCCTCAAACTAGTGGCCAAGTGGAAGTCTCAAATAGGGAGGTAAAGCACATAATTGAGAAAACGGTGAGGCTGCATAGGAAAGATTGGTCTAGCGGTTAATTGATGCATTATGGGCTTACCGTCTTTATAAGACACCCATTGGGATGTCACCATATAGGCAGTGTTAGGAAAAGCTTGCCATCTCCGGTTGAGCTCGAGCACTAGAGCATTGTGGGCCATAAAGAAGTTTAACTTTGATATGGCGTATTTGGGCTCAATCGGAAATTGCAACTCAATGAGTTAGAAATCGGAATGATGCATATGAGAGTTCGAGAGTTTTTAAAGCTCGGACTAAAGAATTCCATGACAAGCACATTAATAGGAAATCCTTTGAACTTGACCAAAAAGTGTGGCTTTTAATTCAAAATTGAGACTCTTTAAGGAAGCTAAGATCAAGATGGGATGACCCTTTGTAGTTGTTGAGGCATTTATTCATGGCAGATTGAGGTGCGAGATCCAAAGATTGGCCACACTTTCAAAGTGAATGGCCAAAGATTGGCTCATATATAGAGGAGATTGGGAATGGGGATATGATTGAGTCCATTGCTTTGATGGACCCATTTTACTATGATTGACAGATTGATTTCTTATTCTCTTTTCTTTCCCTTCTATGTTATTATGTTTTTCTTTGTTCTCATTATGCTTTGCTTGCGTCTAGGAGACTTTAAATCCTCTAAAGGTGTAATTCCTTTGGCGTTTGTCGTGCCCGAACGGCATCTGACGGTCTGGTATAGCCACCTAACCGTGTTTGTAGTGAGTTCCTAGGAGACCAACTGAGACGGTAGAAACTAGAGTTCGAATGGCAAAGCCTAGAACACAAAGGTTTGGGATTTCCGAGACTAGAGTCTGGTTTAAATACCCAGGGGTGTGGAGATTGCTTCAAAACTACTTCGGCTTGAACTTTGTATGGCAGCCCCATAGGTTAAGGTAGCTTTATGCGCCTTGATTCTGGATACCGAATCAATCTAGTTTGTCACCCTGTTGGAGAATAAGGAAAGTTACAAACACAGTTAGGGAGAAAAGTAGTACCGTGGTTTCGGCGTGAAGATTATACCTTTAGTGGGCATTAGTTATTTTCTTATGTGCTATATTTATTTGGATGTCAATTAAAGGTAGAAATGGTTAAGTATACTTTAGGCGATTACTAGCCCAAAGGCTATAAACTCGTTGGGTTTTATTACCTAGGGGATTACGAGTGGCAACTTTATGCCATAACTCTGGTGCCTTTTGTTGGAGTCTTTGGGAGTTAGTTTTCATTTTCTTGAAGCATGTATGCTTGCGAGTGCTTCTTGTTTTTGTTAAACTATCTTTGTTGCAATGTAGCGAAAAAGGTCATTGCATGCATGTGAATGGAAGGACCCTCCTAACTTTGGTAAGACCTTAATTTACCTTTGTGGTTTTGGGAATCAAGTATTCAACCACATTTCAAAATGGTTAGAATTTTGTTAAAAAAAAAAGGGAAATTGTTATACTTGTTCAATTTAAATAAAATAAAATAAAATAATAGTTGTTATACTTGTTAGTTTTTAAAAAATAAAAATAAATAAAAAGGAAATCGCCGGAGAATTGAGCCACCTTGTGATAAATTGGTGAAACTCAAAGTTGCCTTGCTTTAAGCAGTGCAGCGGTGGTGCCTCAACCAAGCCGCACGTGCGACTGGGCCCATCGTCTTGATGACGATTTCCTAAAGCGGAGGAAAAATTGCGTGCGTGCGGCTGGGCCCCGTCGTCGGAAAATTTGGTGAATTGTGAGCTTACTGCTTGCTTTAAAAAGTAGTCTGAGGGCATGTGCGTTGAGAGTCGCGACTCTACTGCGTCTTGAGAATGACAATTTTGAAAAAAAAAAAAAAAAAAATGTTTGGTTTTGTTTTGTTTTTATTATTATTATTTTTTTAATTTTTTTTATTATTTCATTATTTATTTATTTATTTATTTATTAATTAATTATTTAAGTAAATAAATTTTAATTAAATACATAAATAAATTTTAAAAATAAATAAATAAATATACAATTATTATATATATATATTTAAAAAAAAATCGTATTTTATTTATTCATTTATTTTTATTTTTTTTATTTCCTATTTTCTATTTTAGTAGAAAAAAAAAAAAAAAACAAACCTTATCAACAACTCTCTCTCTCTCCCAATCACTCTCACTCTCAGATTTCCCTCTCTTTCTTTAACTCTATCATATATCTTTCTCTCTCTCTCTCTCAACCCCACAAACCCACCTTCTTCTTTTTCTTCCCTTTTTCTTCTTCTTTCTTCTTCATCACCACCATCATCTCATGTGAGCATCACTTCCCTCTCGTCAAGCGAATCTCCGGCGAACCACCATTTTTTCCGGCGAACCTCTATTCTTTTTCTCTCTTTCTCCACTTTTTCAAGGTAATTTTTTCCTTTTATGTGTAGATTTGTGGATGTAGGACTCAATTTGTAGAGTTTTTGATTTTGTTTTTATTTTTATTTGATCTAGTGCTCATCCTAAAAAAAAAAAAAAATGCTTAGCCATGTTTGTTGTTAGTTGTATCTTCTTTCTTTTATTTTATTTTATTTATTTAGCCATGTAGTAGTATACTAACTTAGCCATGTTTAGTTTGTTTGTTTATCTTAACAAAAAAAAAAACCAGAACCACAATCTGCGAAGGAAAAAGATGCCCCCCGCCCGTGCGGGCCAAGCAAAAAAAAAAAAAAATAAACCTCATAATTAATGGTACTAACAATAATCCTAATTTAGTTTTTTTTTTATTTGCTATATTTGTTTAGTTTAAATTGCTTCGTAGTGATTCTGGTTAGTTTAATTAGTTAGTGGAATTTGGAAATTGCATGTGGAAATTGCATGTGGTACATTAGTGGGCAAACTTGTGCTTTCATATTTTATTTTATTCTCATGATTTGTTCCATGGGTTTGTGTCTATTTGCTTTTGGTGTGTGCAGGATATGAGTTGACGTGTATCTGCTCGGGCCTCCAAGAAGGCCAGAGGTTCCACCTCTTCGGCGCCACCATACCGTCACCACCATCCTCGCCACCACCATCAAGTGACTTGCCCCGGCCGGAGTGGGCTTCACGCCCTCTTCACAAGCTCACGCAGTTCAATATGCTATTTTTTCAGTGTGACACAGACACTACTTGGGCCGTTGGCGACTCGCCTCCGACCTTGATTAGGCATTTACCTTTGTGACACCTACTTATCCTCGTCTGGTACGACTATTCTACCAGAACCTGTATGAGACACCCACCAAGGATGGACTGCTCTCTAACATTGATGGTCATGTTGTCCACATCACCTTATCCATGATTGCCACAGTGTTAGGGTTTTTCCCCAAACCCGAATATCAGCCCGTCCCGATAGTTGAGGATCGACAGCCCATACATAGCCTCATCCAGCAATACTTCCCCGGGGCCCACGGTGACCTCAGGTTCACATGCTTGCGACGACATGACCTAACGCCGCTGCTATTCCTTGATTAGTGGTCCATAGAATGTCCTTCCACTTGGGCATCGGTGGCGGCGTTTGGAGTTTGTTAAGTCTTACGGGTGTCGATATGGCTATCGAGGTCGCTGCGCATACCATCTGGATGCGTTTGTGGAAATTTCTCGGAGGCGGTTGGCTGATCCTATGCATAACGACTTGGCCACTACTATTTGCCAATTTGTTGACACTTGTGTTTGCTAAACCACCTCCCATTCTTTGAGGATGAGGAGATTGATAGAGGTATCCGACTTTTGGCGGCAGGAATGGCGGCATAGCATATCTCGCATCCGCGGTGATTGGTGCCCCGATTGATGAGGCCCAAGATCCGTACCGACCACCCACCTCATCCTGTTCCCCGTGCCTCCCAGCGGACCCACTCTACATGACTCACGAGAGTACTTACCTTTAGCACTCGTGGATCGAGGTCCACGATACTCTTCATGATCATCACGAGTCTCATGGAGTTGCGCCGGATTTTCAAGTGCATCGCGACTATTCTCGGCGACCTTCGACGGTGCTCCGCCCGCGATGCGAGTTCAGGATGACGCCTTTGAGACGCGCTCTTTGATGCAAGCCTTGTTCGCCCAGCATTTCCCGCCACCAACACCACCGGCTTCCCCGTAGTACCCGCCTGTATATTGCTTTGTCTCTTTTATTTTTATTTTTCTTTTTAGTTCTTTCTTTTCTTCAAAAAAAAAAAAAAGTGTGAAGTGTGTATATGTTACTCTCTACCTACCTGGATGTGCACCTACAATTCTGGCAATATTCTCTTATTTCTCTTTACTTTTCCATTGAGGACAATGTCATATTCAAGTTGGGGGATGAGGGGGTTATATTTTCTTTTGTGCATTTCTATTTGGCTCATAATTCATGCTTATACCTATTTCACTTGATTGCATTACTTCACTTGATGTGACTTTTTGCTAGTAGGGTGATGATATTTGCATATGTTAATTGGAGAGCATAGTAGACTTGTATGAAAAGGGTTTATTGGGTAGATACTTGCATGCGATGTTTGCACGAGGAGAGTTGTCTATATTTGTGGTATTAGTACACTTGTCATGAGTATGCCTTAATTCATATGAACACACTATCATAGCGGTGATCTTTTTATTATAATCCCTGGTATACATCATTGATAATAGCTAGAGTTGCAGAAAAGAATAAATGAGGAGCCAAGATTCTTTAAAAAAAAAAAAAAAATCACTTGACTAGTTTGGGTTAAGTAGCCTTTTAATTCGAGTTATTAAGCCCGTAAGAGTGTCTCTACACCTAATGCCCTAAAAGCGTCTAGTTTGGGAGTCATTGGCTAAAACTTGTTACATGGGTTAATTAGAAGGCTTAAGGGACTTGGACATTGCGATTAAGGAAAAATAAGAAGAATGACTAGTTAGGATTAAGTAGCCTTTTCAACTCGAGTTATTAAGCCCGTAGAGTGTCTCTACACCTAATGCCCTAAAACCGTCTAGTTTGGGAGTCATTGGCCCAAAACTTACTACATGGGTTGATTAGAAAGCATAATGGATTAGGACATTGCATAGTTATAAAAAAATAAATAAATAAAAAAAATAAAATAAAATAAAATAAAATAAAATAAGATAAAAACTTTGAGAGTCTTGGCTGCAACAGGTTAGTTTTTCTGTATATGTTGGGTGTTATTATAAGTTAAACTGGGCTATTATAGTGGATAGTTAACTAATATGGAGATTGCACTTTACACTGAGGGTACTCATGACTTGTCTACTAGCATGCACAAGTATAGGGAACTTTACTTTTGTATTAACTGAATTGTGGTTTCGACTCAATATGTTCCTTCATGCTTGTCCACTGTGCCTTTAATGACTCATGATGTCTCAATATCACACTGTAGTGGCACATAAGTTGATTGTTAGGTGGAGTCATGTGGTCATTTGTTGTTGAGTATATATGAATATGTTAATGTTTGTGGGTATCATTTCTAGAAACCCTCACGAGACTTTACTCTTCCACTTGGGGTAACCTTGTAGTTTAAAGGCTTGTTGCATATGCTAAATGCAACCGTTTTCCCACAAAAGAGGAAATAGATAGATTTTGTTTAATTTTAATTTATTTTACTTGCTTGAGGACTAGCAAGTAGTAAGTTGGGGGATGTGATTAAGGCTGAAATGTACATTATTGGTAGTTAATTAGAATCTCTTAACTTCACTTCTTTGGTCAAATTGTATACTTTATGTGTGTTGAATGTCAATCGGGTTGTACATCATCGAGCATAAAATGGGCAAAAGATAGAATTTGGACGAGTTGACTTTTTCACCGTCGTTGACTTTCTCGCGTCGTTGACTTTTTGGCGTCGTTGACTTTTTGGGAAAGTTAAACCGATGTTTTAAACCTGTTTGGAAGTGAGTAGAAGTATAAAAAGGTAAGGAAAAGGCTTTTTTAGGGTTCTGAACTTGTTTTGACCTAAAGGGCGAGGCTAGGGTTTGGAAGGGAAGAGAAACAAAAAGCTTCAAGGATGTCTCCCATGGTGGTTCCTTCTCCATCTACCTCTTTCCACTCCTCTATGGCTAGTCTCCTTTCTACGGTTTTGATGCAACCCTAGCCATGTAATTATTTTGTTTTCTTTTTGATTTTTAATTATGTAAAGGTTTGACCATTTGTATGGTGATTTAGAAGTTTCTTTTATATATTTTTTATTATTTCTTCGAATATTTGACTTTCTGTGATTGTTGAATGTTATCCATACATGAGTTTTCTATTCCTTTACATTCAAGGTATGAGACGAACCATGCTCACGAGGAGCAGTCGTATCACTACCTTAGTTTAGAGTGAACGATTCGTATTACTTGAGATGGTTCGTGCTCGTACATTGAATGTGATGATCTTCTTGTTAAATGCTTTGAGCTTGTAGTTGCGAAGCATTAATCCGTTCAAACCATAGCATAATTGATTTCAATTGGAAACCCTAATTACGTGGCTAGTGGTGGACTCTTTGCCCTAGTTTTTTCCCCAATTCAGTAAACCCAATTTCATTTATTATTGATAATTTAATTCCTTAGTTTATTTTATTTGTTATTAAATTAGGTTATGAACAATCAATCTTTTTATCAAAATTAATTTAGGAATTTAACAATTAAATTAGATTAATTTCACACTTGTTCCTGTGGATCGATACTTGGATTTGCCATTATTCTAAAAGAATTTGGTGTAGTTTAGTATTTAATTTTGGTGTGTTGAACAACCCATCAACAGTAATATTAAATTTGTTTGTATTTGAACAAACATGTCTTCCCTGTAGATTTGATGGCAAAAGAAAGAGAGAGGAATCCCGTGCCAAAGGCAAACCCGATCAAATAGCTAGTCTCGAACATGTGAACATGAAAAAGGTCAACTACCGGTCAAATATCACTGGATTGGTGAAACTATTGAAGGCTAGAAAATTTACAAATGGTCAATTGAAATGCCTTAGAAAAACACCATTTTGGCCCTTATTTGATTGTTTGATCAGTAATGAAGTCGACCTCAACCATTGCATAAAATACGATGATGTCATTGTACGTATAGTGCAAACATTCAAGCCATCAAGTGGGAGGTTTTACATCGGAGACAAGAGTATTCAGATTTTTTAGAAGTGATGTATCACTTATTTTTGGGATAGACTGCGGTACCAAGCCAATGGACCTCTTTTATGGTGCAAAACCAACAGCCAGTATCATACACCGAATGTGCAAGGATGTCAGTCGGTTAAGTGCAGCAAAAATACATGAAATTCTTAACAAAATATTAAAGGGCACAAACAAACAAGACAATGAAAAGATTGCAAGATTAGTTTACATGTATGCACGCGTCAAACTGTTATTTTCCACACCTGGAGAAACAATTGGATGGGCATTCTATTTATACATGGACCCATTAGATAATATGATCGAGTATGATTGAAATTTGAGAGCATCAGGGCAACCACGATGGTGTCGATGGGCCAAAACAAGGAAAACCGGGCGAGTCACGGATGTGTTATGTTGTTAATGGTAATTCTCATATATCTTATTCTATATTTAATATCAACATTCACGAGTGCATCCACTCATATTGTCAGCAAAACAAATGTGACATACACATTGGTACGGATTGGTGGCAAGGTTAGCATAAGTACACACTAATGTTAACATTCACATCAGTGTATTAAGTTCTTAATCAGTCATATTATGTTGTTCACATCATGTAAACATTGACACTAGTGTTTTGCTCATGTTACCACCAAAACAAATGTGGAACACACATTACTAGGCAATGGTGTGGAAATTGACATCAATGATGTGAACATCCACATTTCTGTTCAGTAATGGATAAACACACATTAGTAGACACTGGTGTAAACATTCACATCAGTGTATAATAATGTAAATGCTCACATTACTGTTAAGTTCTCAATCAGTCATATTATGTTATTGTTCACATCAATGTGTATTGATGTAAACATTGACACTAGTGTTTTGCTCATGTTACCACCAAAACAAATGTTTAACACACATTACTAGGCCATGGTGGTGGAAGTTGACATCAATGATGTGAACATTCATATTACTGTTCAATAATGGATAAACACACATTAGTAGACACTGGTGTAAACATTCATATAAGTGTTTATTGATGTAAACATTCACATTACTGATGTTTGTTATTTGTTTTAGTACTAGTTGTGTGAGCACACAATCATCTTATAACCCCGCAAACCTAATGCCATTCCACGGTGTGTGAAGTGGGACCTTACAGCCTTACATACCAAAATCAAGTCCATATCTTTGGTGAAGCTTGGTTTAAATAAGGTAAAGGTACAACAAAAAATGTTGTGCCCATTTACATAGTCAGATAAGGAACTATGTAATTAACATAATGTTTCCAACTCCAGGTATATGGCGGCGAGCTGATGGCATCCCCAACTGAAACAAAGATGTACCTTCATACCAAATTGAATGTGGAGCCCAAACATAAGGTTTTGTCGAGTGCACTAGCAAAGCAAGATGAAAACAATGACGATGAAAACAAAGACAATCAAGGCAGTGACAACAGTGATGCAATAGACCTAAATGATATTAAAGATGACATCAACACCAGCTTTAACAACCCTAATGCTAAAAGAGGTATCATCATAGCACAACCAAGTGAACCGGACATTGTGGATGTACTTATGAAAGAAAACCAAAAAGCTTGGGGTCTCGTACGACAATGAAAAGCAAAATACAAACAGTTGGAAGAATCGTGGGAGTTGAGGGCAAGGGTGACTGCTGCCCTTGAAGCCAAATTATTCGACTAATCGGGCCCATCTAATATGGACATGGACACCAAGAATTGCATGGAGTGGAAAGATACAGAAATTCAATGGTTAACAAAATTGGTCATCAACCTGGAATGTGAAAAAACAATTCTTCAAGACCTTTATGATGATCAGTCCATCCACATTATCATGCAAGTCGAAGCACAAAAGGCTCATGATAGCCTTAAGAAGCATCTCATTGCAGCACTGGAATACATTCTCAGCCCACTATCTAGGTAAAGCACATCAAGCAGAAGGTAAGAAAAGAGCACCGCTTGGATGAGTTTCAATACCCCGACTTGCCTGGTCAAAATAAAGGGAAAGAGAGAGCTGAAGGGCAATCCCATGCAGTCCAAATTGTACAAGATTTAGACAAACATCCACAAAAAAAACACCCAACAAAGTACAAGAAGTTAACATTGACTAACAAACTGAAGGTTTGGGCCAACATAAGCAAACTCAACAAGCAGAAAGACTAAAATTTGCACAAGAACGGCGGTGATGAGTAAGTGATCATACATATTCAGATTGAATTTATTTTTATGATGATGTTAAGCTTCACATATGTACTTAATAGATTAGATCATTTTATAATTGTGCAATGTTAACATTCACGTTTTTTGTAATCACAATGCACAGGTTGCTTGTGTGGCGAGGGGACTCAAAGACTAGAAACATGTATTTTGATGACATTATACACATCATCAAGGAAGAATCAATATACAACAACGTATGGCAATAAATGAATGTGTGCAAAACACATACACACAAACACACCTACGATAAAGACAATGTAAATAATGTATTGCCACCCCTCTATGTGTGCAAATGATAGATGCATATGGTGGAATTCTACTTGAACTACAAGAGCTGGTCAACCTAAGTTTGGAGGATTCGGCATTTAACTTTACAAGCATGTGTCTGGTAACCACTACTCTTTTGGTTTGTTTATGTTTGATGTTGATGAGAATGTTCACATGAACAGTATTTGATTTGCATGTTCAATAGATGTGGATGTTCATCTCAACATTATATGCTTATATTTTTAACTTAAATGACAGACATATGTGAATTTTAACAACAACATAATATGACAAGTGTAAATATTCACATTGACAGATGTGAACATTTACATCATTCACAGTAAACATTCATGTATTAGGAAGTTTGAGAAATTAACGGGTGTGAACATTCACATCTGTAATACATTGTAGAATTGTTTGACAAATTAACAGATATGAGCATTCACATCATTCATAGTGAACATTGATATAAATACTTGGTGTATCATTGTGTGCCCATTGTGTGTAGAAAGTCATGCAAGAGTAACCCTCCCCACAAGAGAAATAAAAGATTGATATACATATCGGTGACTATCAAGGCCAAAGATACTTCATCTTCCCAATACACCACAACTTCCACTAGGCGATTGTTGTATCTGACGTCAAAGACAATCTATGGAGGCATTATAACTCACTACGACCAAACCCAACATACATGACTCATATATTGACAAAGCATAAATAGTGGTAAGTGTCTGACACATAAAATACTTGCCATGATGTGTAAAATTTGAACTTGGACGTATGCACTATATTGCTTTGTGCCTAATATGAAATTTCATTGTTCCCTCCATGGAAGAGGGACTACATTGAGGCGTAATTGTGCAACATCGGCCCTTATCACCACTATGGACCCAATTATCGGGGCCAAAATCCATGACCAATCATATCGATGAGCGTCTATCCTCGACAAGCATCAGATTCGTAAGTTTGAAATCAATTTTAATATGCCTAATAAGATATTAAGACCAGATTTTGAATTAATTGCATATGTGGTGCATTATTTATGTTTCTATCTGTTTATTGTAGGAATATCTGTTTGAGTTTCTGCTATATTTTACGAATTGAAGGCCTTATCGGCAACCGATTCAAAAATTGACTCGATTTATGTGTTAATTGGAATTTTTAGAATTTTATGGTAGATTCAATTGAAATTCGATTTGGAATGATTAAATTAGTTGACTTAGGCCTCGTTTGGGAACAGGCTATTTTAGTAACTTTTTGGCCTTTTACGAAAAGATGTACAGAAAAGTAGAGAGGTGATGTGACAACTTTTAGTAACTTTTTGGCTTTTTGGCTAAAATAGCCACTCCCCAAACGAGGCCTTAATGTCCATATATTTGACCTTAATTGAGTACACTTCTACTCAAGCCTACATAAGGCCTATATACCTCACTTGAGCCTCTTTTTCATATCATCTTTAAGCCTCCAAGAGATAAAAGCGTGGGAGAAAGAGGAAGAGAGGGCAAGAATTGAGATCAAACCATGAAGTTGGTAGGAACTTACTTGGGAATTGGAGAATTGCTCAAATCATCATTAAACCCCAAGGAATTGAAGACTCTAGGTGAGGATTTTGTCCTTAAGCTTTGCATTCTAGACATTAGTGGAGGGATTCAAGAGATTAAGTGGTTAAACATGAGAATTGAGTTAAAGAAATAAGAAAGATGATCATTCCATGCATGCATGTGCATTTTATGGAGTTTTATTCTTGTTGCAAAAGAATTTCCTCATGCATGTTCTAAGTCTCACTTGATTTTGGGAATTCATCATAACTTATAACAATTAGGTTCATTTGATCATGTTTTGAGAAGCCCAAGATCAAGAAAATTCATGCATGTTATGTTCATGAAATATTCATAAAGTTTAAGTTGAATTTTTGAACAATTGGCATGCTTGTTGGCCTTGATTTCATGAAATGATCTTCAAAGCATGATGTTTTGTGAGTTTCTAAATGTTTTCTAGAATTTTGGCCTAAGAGGATGAGTTTTGAAGTGTTTAGTTTCAGTCTGAAGCTTGGAGATCAAATCTGGAAATTCCAGAATTTGAATCTACGCTCGAGCATAGGAATTCGCGCTCGAGCGAAGCACTCTGAATGCGTGCACTTTCGCTCGAGCGACATGATACCCGCTCGAGCGTGAAATGCATGTATCCAGAAGTTCACATGTTTTATAGCACACTCAAGCGACAGAAGTCACGCTCGAGCGAGGGTCTGAGCCTCACGCTCGAGCGGGGATCAAGCGTCCGTCGAGCATGAAAAACAAGCAACCAGTACTTTTTCTAAATCTACATACCGCTCAAGCGGGAGAAGCTACGCTCGAGCGGGACCTTCACATTTTTCATGTCCGCTCGAGCGATAAAAGTCACGCTCGAGCGTAGGCCCTGTTTTCAGCAATTTTTGAAAAATGTTTTCAAGTGCATTTTTGCATCCTCATTCCATCCTAGGTATTCCTAGGCCATGATTAAGACACTATAGTGAGGATAAAGGTTAGAAACACACTTAGGACAAGAACATGGGTTATGCGCAATTCGAGCATGTGTTTCAATGTATGTCTCTATCATGTTATGTAGGTCACGCGCTGCGTGTTAAGTGAATTACCCACTTTACTCGTTTACTTGGAGCCATCTGTTAACTGTGAGTAATAACTCTGTAAAGCTATGTTTAATTACAAGTATTTCTGATTGATATGATACGATCTGTTTTCTAAAATGCTATTTTATGAATTATGAATGAATGTCCATTTTTCTGAAATGTATTTGTGGCATCCTTAGTTTAGGTGGCCCTTGCCCGGGGGTAACAATACCGTGGCCAATATGCACGTGGCCCTCGCTCGAAGGTAACAATACCGTGGCTTATATTCACGTGGCCCTTGTCCGGGGGTAATAATACTGAGGCCTATATTCACGTGGCCCTCGCCTGAGGGTAATAATACCATGGCTACTTGCGCGTAAGATATGGACCTTTATGGTCATCGATATCGACTATACATGTGGGTCTCAGGACCAAATTGATATGATAGCTAACGGGTGTACCGCGTATAATCTTATGCAAAATCTGAATATGAATATGAGCATGTATCTGAATCCAATTTTGATTTGAAATCTGAATATACATAAGACTCTGTTTCCGATAAGAATATGTTTTTGATATAAACTCTGATTTCTAACTCTATCATGGATATCATTCATTAAAACCCTTTACCTTGTTATTATTCATTAGGCTTCCGCTCACTATTTATTTGTATGTATGTAGGTGAGCGGAAGGGCGACCAGGCCTAAGCTGCCGCCTCGAGTTTTGGTGTCAGCTAGCCATCATGCCTCCTGTGGAGATTCCGTTTGAAATTTGCCTAAGTTTTTATGTCCTCGGGACTTTTGTACCTTCTAAATGCTTATGTCTGGTCTGAACATGTTTGGAAATTTTGTATAGGTGGCTTGAGTGATGTAAGACTAATGTATTTACGGCGTTACATCTGAATATATATATATATATAAGTTTGTTTTGAAAATTTTCTATTCCATGTATGTCTACACAACTCTATGGATTATGTATGTTTAGTATATTTGATTCCGCAGTCCCTGTTTATATATTATTCTGTTCAAAGGCCTTCGGTAATCCAAGGATTCTTGGCGATTCTGATGCTAAACCCATAAGGGTGGGTTTGGGTTGTGACATTAATGTGTTACATCATGAGGGCACATGTATCTTTGTGAGAAATTGTTGTGGCCTAAATCACTTTGTATAGTGTCAAATAAGAGACTCATTAGTACACCTTTTTCTGAATCACAGAAAGATAATGCAATGTGAAAAACTAAAAGTGGGGGGGTGTCCACCAATCACTATTACCGAAACTATTATCACATTTAAGACAATTTAGTGTCAATAGATTTCATATGTTGGAGTAGACTAGCGTAATTGAAAATCAATTCTATATCACTACTTGTACTGTTATTTTTCAGTCAATATATGTATATGCATTTTGTGGCCTATTTTGTGTTGATCATGCACATTGAGATTGTATTTTTTTTTTTTTTGACACATGACATGATGTGAATTTCCACATCACAGAAAGATCATACACATTCTCATGTTTTAAAGCCCTACTACATGGATGTGAATATTGCTTAAAGTGTTATTGTAACACAATATGACAGGTATGAATATGATATTTCTTAACACATAAGTCAATATTCACAGCTACTTATTTGATGATGTGAATATTCACATCGTAACTTTTGATGGTGCGAATGGCAGCAACAATGTCGATATTCACACCACGTCCATGCATGCATCATAATATACACAATAACATCTTATTTTTGCTAACAACAAACACTCACAATTACATTTCGTAATACATATTTGAATATTCACATCTTCTGAATTGATGATGTGAATAATTATATTGATGTAAATGTTTATGTCATCTACTTTGATGTTATCAATGGTAACAAGAATGTGAATATTTACACCACAGTAATGTTAAAAAGTTCAACCCATGTGTAATTATTCACATAATGTGATTATCTTACACAAGTGTGAATGTTCACATCATGTATTCATTCTTAACACAACAACAAAAATGTCAGTTTGCTACCTAAAAAAATAAAAATAAAAAACACAAATCAAATACTAATACATTATTAGGTTTGCCATTGCATTATTATGTTTGCCATAGCATGTAATCTTATTGCAACACAATGTTTGCCAACATAACACAATCTTATTTCAAAAATCAATATAAAAATCTCATGTAAAACACAATGTTGAAATGAAAAAATGTACACCCTATATCGGCTCCTTGCATGATTTTCGATTGTAGTTTCCCAACTTATCACATCTCCCGTACCTTAGTTGTTTCAGTTTCTCACCCCTTGATGGGATTCTATTCTTTTTCAGCCTTCCGGATGGTCTTTTCACAGTTGAGGGGTATATAGTGAAGTCTGTGGGATCAAAAAACAGCTTTTCCACCGATGGTATAGGGAATATGGCACCTGAATAGGCTGCACGATATGTCTCTACATGAAAGTAATGTTCCACACAATCATTGAGATTGTAGCAACTCTTCTGAATAGCAATAACAGCATGGTCACATGGGAATCCGTTGATTTGCCATTTGAAGCAAAAATACGTACGCCTTGCAATATCAACTGTAACAGATGGTATCGAATGAACTTCAAACACATTCTCATTGGCTTTGCTAACTGGCCAAGACTTGCTATCGTTGAACAAATCAAGAAGCATTGTTTCGAATGTAGGACAAATAAGCTCATTCCACTTGTTTGCTTGGTCACGCCGTGCAGACATTTGTCGCGATGGCGAGTGCAATTGTGTCCACCATTTGAGTGATAGGAAGATTGTGTGCTTCTTTAATCCAATTATTAAATGACTCCACCGCATTGGATGTCATCTCTCCATAACGCATGCCCCTGCACAACATCACAAACATTGTACAATGCTGAATTTAATTTCAGCGAAATTGAATATGAAATTTCACATCGCCACAAAACATAACTGAAAATTCACATCGCTACCATTCTAAACTTGACAAATGGAATACATTAGGAAACTACTATTACCTGAAGTATGAATTCACCCACTGCTCAGATGCCAAGTCTTTGAAAAAATTATGTGCTCATTGCTTACCTTCCGCTTTTAATTTCTCAAACTTTTCGTGGAATCCTATCACAGTTAGCTCATAAGCACAGTCACCCAAACTACTAATGAGGTGGTCCGTAAATCCATTATCAATTCCCTTCATCCGGTCTCTTAAGTTATTCTTCAAGTTTTGTAAACAATAATTGTGGTGAGCAGATGGAAACACCTTCGGCATCGCTTCTAACAGACTAAGATTAAGATCCGAAATAAAAGTAATTTGACGCTTACCATCAACAACCTTGCCAAGTTCGTGCAAGAACCACGCCTAATTGGTCGTGGTCTCTGAATCAACAATCGCAAATGCAACAGGAAATAGACCTACAACACAACACCATTAAACAAATTGTTCACAATATTCCAGTGTGAATAGAAAACACTATAAAGGAAACAAGTCATGTGAATGTTTATATTTACATTGCTCGATTACTATTGTTGTTTTTGGATTTGGTTTCGTAAACATCAATGATGTGAACAGTCACATTACTGTCCATTAATGGACAAACTCACATTAGCAGACACTGGTGTAAACATTCACATTAGTGTATACTAATGTGAATGTTCACATTACTGTTAATTTCTCAATCAGTCATATTATGTTATTATTCACATCAATGTGTATTGATGTAAACATTGAAACCAATGTAAATGTAGAACACACTGCGTAATCGTATGTCATATGTCCACACTATGCCGCTTAATGTAAATATTTACATGAATAGACAGCTAAAAAAAATACTAATAATTGTTTCCATCTTTTGTTGTTCTTAGTAAGTAGCTAACCTTTGTACTTTCCTTTGAGGATTGTTTCATCTAGGAATAATAAAGGCCGACAAAATTGAACCTAGAAATACCTTGAGGAATGATACAAAGAAATGAAAAAAGTGTTGACTACTCGCATCATAGTCAATATTGATATAACTCCGTGTTGTAACACATCACGACATCAAGAATACCACATAGCGAATCAAGCGATAATGAGTGATTTCCATGAATAACGACCTTTGCTTTCTCCATGAACCATACCACGTGGTGACTCACAACTAGCCCCTAATCCCCTTTCAAAAAAGTCACCACCTCCCACAACCCAGTCAACGGCTTGTCTCTCACAATTTCAGATATAGTACTCGACACCAAATCAGAACTAACTCTCGGATTCTTCGATGTTCGGACATTCGTACCACAACTATGCATATCATTGAACCTCTTGATGTAGAAAAAATCATTTGCTCGTCGTGCTCTACAATGTATAGCCCACAAGCAACCTCTCTCCTCGCGCATCGCACACACCACAGTAACCCTTGTTGTCTCGTTCTTGACATACGTAAATTGAAAAAACCGTTGTTCCGCATGCGTAATATCATTTGCCTAAGGGGCTGACAACAACACATTCTCCTTATGGTGGCAAAATCTCCGTAGTGCATCAATTTCTTCCTCACCCCCCACACGCAGCGACCCAGAGCTACTCAACTGACCAATATCACTTTTCAACTTAACAACTACTTCTACATGTTGTACCCCCATTGATTTAGCAAGCAGTATCATGTTTTGAAATTCTTCCCCATTGTCCAAATCATACCTATTAATCACAGGTAGCCAACAAAACAATGAAATAGAATCAGCAGACAACTCACCCCATTTTTCTCACAAACACTTTACCAAATGTGAATAACCCAATGCATGAGCAACATTTATTAGTTGTACTACAACCATATGTGTATACCAACATCATAAATGTATCCATCTCCTATAAAAACATAACAATACAACAGTCAACAATAATTCAAACGATATGAAAAATCACATTGTGCAAAATTAAATGCCTATGTGTACAGTTCAAGTGCTAAATCCATAATCCAAACGATATGAAAATTTACATTGTGTAAAATTAAATGCCTATGTGTACAGTTCAAGTGCTAAATCCATAATGAAAATTATCACCACCATCTTTATACAACATAAAACATTTTATAATATCAAAATGACACCACCACAATAAGGTGACAGTACAAAACATGCAAGCAACCCTCCATAACTTCATATTAACAAGATGTGAACATTCACATTGTTACATATACTCTGAATTATATCGCCCACACAGAGCCTCATTAAGCAAACATCAAAGTAAAATGAGAATATCCACATTCTTCACATAATCTGAATGACCTCCCCTCCACAAGACCACGTTTGAACAAACAGAGTATCCGATCCATATCAATAAAAAAATAGAGTATCTGATCCATCATACAAATCAAAATATAAACTGAACATGTATTCATAACCAAAATGACACTAACCTTAATCATGTACTCCTACACTAGATCACGTAACTTCGAAAAGAACTGATTTGAACTAGTTACACTCTAGAAAATGTTACAACCGAACAACGTTCAATCCGTCATCTTCACTCGAAAATCACCGAACCATACTACAACAGCAACAATGAAACCCTAGCACATCAAAGCCTTGAAACGAGCATGCAAAATAAAAAGGTATTCCATCTGAATTAGAATAATGATCAAAAGCGTGAAGATAGAAACTACCAAAACTGAAACAACGAAAAAAGAGGCAACGTGATATGTGTATTAACACAAAATATATATAAGGACATAATAGTCCAGATAAAAATATAAAATTAGTAAAATGGACCTCATGGAATAAAAACAAAAGTATATGGGACTAATCAGGTTATAATAATCCTCTGTGGACCTAATGGGTTATAACAATTCTAAAATGGATTTATCAATAAAAATCCCTTTATATATATATATATATTTTTTTTTTTACATTTGGTGAATTTTTTAAAGTTTTTTTCTCACAAATATTATACTTTTTAAGTGTATCTGAAAAATAAAACATTTGCATAAAAAATTCACTAAAAAAAAAATTTTGAGATAACAAAACAATATATTGATATATATAGAATTTGAAATTTGATACTGGAATTTGGTGACATTACTATTCTCTCAATAGATAATGTGCAACAAATGAGACACTTCATTAAAATGGTGCGTGAAGGGTGAATCTGGTGATATAGCATCATATCTTTAATTTAACATATAAATCATATCACTAATTAAAAATGAACAAATACATCTTTTTCAAATAAAAAAAGAACAAATATATAATCAATCTGTGATTAGAAGCAAAAATGGATAAACCTCAACCAAATAAAACTTTCAAAAGTTGCAAGTAGCAAGTCAATAGTAAGATCATAGTTATTCCCGAGCTGTTCAAAAAACAATATTGATACGTTCATCAATCGACAGGCATTGTACCATGCATCTCCCTTGGCATGATCTATTGGCGGAACCTTCTTTGTTGTGTTTTTATTTTCTTTCTTCGCATCCCAGCTCAATCTAAAAGCTTCAATTGCTGCTTAAGAGTTTGTCTTTATTAGTTAGAATTGATCCATTCGCATAAATAACAGTAAAAACTAGTACCAAAAAAAAAAACAAAAGAGCATGTCAAGATTTCTTAGGATGAGGGATGGGGATGCATTCATAGTTTAGATCAAATTCATTGTTGAAATATATTTTAGCAACACTGTTAAAAGTTAGTTTTTTTTTATTTTTTGAGTGACATCACCTCTACTTTTCTGTATGTTTTTTTCAAAAACCAAAAAAAAAAAAAACTAAACAGCCAACTTTTAATCTACTTCTCAAAATAGGCCAGCCTTCTAGACTCAATTTTAACAAGATTTAAATGAATGGATGATGGATCCAACTGAAGGAAGGAAAGTACTGAGAATCATTTAAAATCTACATGAGCATGATGAAGTTAAAATTATGAAGAGTAAAAACAACAAACCACTTATTAGTTAAATTTACTAAATATAAAAAATAAAAATAAAAATAAAATTCAATACATTTTTGTATTTCTTTTGTATTTATTGATTTTTTTTTAATTTCTCCACAATTATTTTACTTTTAAAGTCCATCTAAAAATAAAATAAAAAATTAACTAAAATAGGAAGGGGGGGGGGGGGGGAATCACAAAGACTGCAAAACACAAAAAAGAAAAAAATTCAAAAACTATTATTAAAAATTCAAAACTAAATAGAGATTATAATTATAATTTTATAATAGTTTGGTTTGAGCATTCAAAAAATAGTTGATACTTCAGAAAACTAACATCAAATTCGATAAGTATAGATATCTGATATAAATGTAATAGGGATACAACTCACTTTTAAAAATGTTCATATTGACTCTTGGATTTGGACATGTGGATTTAAAAAAATTTAACTTTGTGGTGTTTTGGAAAATTGATAAAAAGTTGACTTTTTTAGTCTATTTTATCTTTTTGTGAGTAAAAAATGTGAGAGGTGATGTGACTCAAAATGGGTAAAAAGCTAAAAGCTGGCTAAAAACTTGCTTTCCAAAAGACCTAAGTCTTTTACAAGCTTTTCCAAAATGTTTGTGATGTTGAGATGTCTCCCAACTTTTAGTCTTCTCTCACCATATGCATTTAAAATATAGGTATATTTTATTTATATTTTATTTACTTTTTTCTTTTTTTCTTTTCAAATTTCTTTCTAAATCTCTTAATCTTTTCTTTTTTTAAATTTCTTCCTAAATCTTCCAACCAAAGCGTAAAAGTAAACGTAAAGCTGAAGTACTTGACATTAACTTGGCTAGTTATCTTGTACTCAACTTAGGAAAACAATGCACTACAGATGATGATGATGTTTATTCTTGGTAGATATTATAGTTGATGGCAAACTTTTAGGGGCTGAAAATCAAATTGACAAATGCAAATGAAGAGGAGGCTTCACCGAATTCACCAGCAATCTGGGTCATCATGAAAACGAACATGAATAGAGGATAAAAAGTCTAAAATTTTAGAGATTCTTGTGGGTCTCCAAATTTGGAGACTCATATTGAAGTCTCCAAAATAAAAATCCATTATGGAGTATGAATAGAGAGTTAAAAAGTCTTTAAAATGGTGACCAGTTGGAGATGTTCTCAAGACTACAAACCCACTTGGCTTGGCACCCACTCATAGCAAATGAAAACACGCATACTTGCCAGTTGCCAGCTCTTCACACTTTCATTAGAGTTTTTCCAAGAACTTGGATAGATTGAACACTCACAATTTCATTCAATTTTCTAAGTATCTCCTCTTGCATAAAGTTGCAAATAAGTAAAAAGGGACTTCCGTTAACGTTCTAATAGGTGAACTTATTATCTAATAAGTCTTGTGAGAATTAATAATATTTTTAATCAAACACTATTAAACATCACTAATTATTAATTTTCAACAACAATTCAAAAATGGTCACAAAAAATGTCACTAATTATAAGTTTTAGCGATAGTTTAAAAAAAATCATCACAAAAAAGTCACTAATTTTTAACTTTTAACGACAATTTAAAAAATTCATCACAGAAAAACGTTACTAATTGTAAATTTTAGCAACAATTTATAAAAATCATGACAAAAAAAATTACTAATTGTCAATTTCTAGCGGTATATGCAAAAAAATCGTCACAAAAAATTATTTTTTACGACAATTTTATTAGGATTTATTTTCAATAGAACTTGATGGAAATTAAGGGGTTGTTTGGGATGACCTAAATAAGTGTACTTTTTGTCTTTTTACGAAAAGATGTGCAGAAAAGTAGAGAGGTAATGTGATGGAAAAAGATAAAAAAATAAATTATTTTGGGTTGCCAAACTTAGCCTAAGTATAAATATTAAGACCACTTGATAATTTACCCATAAGTAAATCGCATGTTGTCAGATTTCTGACTGAAGTACATAAATTTTTCAAACATAAATGCAAGTTTCAGCTTCATTACCTTATTTTTACTTTGAAACCATGAATACAATTGCCTTCCTTCTTTGAGAACAACTTAGACGGAGTTCAACAAATCTCCAAAGGATTAGATGGTCAAAACCATCAAACTCCTTGGATTTTCAAAGATTTCAAAATACAGAGATTCCCGCTCCTGGAATCCAAATCCTGCAGATTGGAATCTTGATTGAATAGTTCCACTGGCTTGTGCCTTGTCGGTTGTAACTTGATCGTTTGAATGAAGTAAACCCCACATAATCACATGGTAACACTAGTTGATTGAAAGCTCAAAACGATCAGTGCCCTTCGATCAAAATTACCAAAACCCAAATTGCTGAGCAGGATAGCAGAATGTGGATTATTTTTAATGCACCGGGGAATAATAAATGAAGGGTGTCATTCCTCATTGAATAGTAGTTCATACTTGGCACATTGAAGCATCATCAGAAGAAGAATCCCCCGCTACATTGTCGTCTGCCTCGTCCTCCTCTTCATCGTCCTCATCAAAATCAACCGAAGTAGGCTGCCCATTGAAAACCACATCTATACCATTCATTTTCCTCACAAACTGTCCCCGAACACGAGGCCTCCTTTCAGCAAGCTGTTTTCGGTTGGCGTACCTAATCTTTTTGTCAAAACATCGTTCTTTCCTCTTCTGCCTAAACTTGATTAAAGCTGCCTCTCTTCTATCAACTTTAGTGACTGAAGAACTTCCATATGATGTCCATGGCAGTGCTGTAGGCATTTGACCTGGTTGTACGCATATGCTAACTGGGTAATCGGAAATGATGACATACCTGGAACGTGATGACACTGTGGAATATGTCCATACTGAGGCAATATAGCTGAAGTACCATGGTTGGGCAAATCGTGCACATTCGTTTGATACATTTGTGTCGATGGCATCATAATTTGATTCATTACTCTGGAAATATAATACGGATAAGCAGTATGTGCATGAAAACTGGAGACATCAGGGAGAGACTCATTTCTTGGATTCATATGCACTTGAGAGAACTCTTCTGTATTTGAGTTCCTTTGTTGTGAAAATTCTGTTAGTACAGACGGAGTAGAAGTCCTCTCCATAGAAAGAGACTCACGAATACTGCTACTGCTTGGAAAGTCATCTCCTTGCAAGTAATTTTCCTGTGCCTCCCTGTTTTCGTGAATTTGGATATCATTGGCCACTCTCTTTTCATGGTTTTGGGTATCAATGGTCACTTTTCCACCCCATGCATTAAGTTTGTTTTCAATTGTCAAGTCTAGAGGAGCATTCTCATCAACATAAGCAAATTCTTGGAGATTGCTTTTGGGTATGCTTGATTTGACATAAGTGAAGAATGCTGAAGACTCACCTATCCTTAGTTCACTCTTCTTCGGAAATGATGAACATTGTCCTGAAACATTGCAATAGTTTTTAATTGGGCTGCAAGTGAGAAGGGTGAAAAGGCTACCAAATATAATGTGACATCAAATGTGTGTTAAGTAGCAGCAGATGGCTAGAACATCATATAATAAGATAAGAGGGGTGAGTTGCAGGGCATCATCAGCTTTCTATAAAAAGAACATATAGAATGTGCAAAGAATGTAAAGACGCTGAACACTCTGCAAATTTGACAATCCACTACTTCAGAATCATTCAGAACCAACATCAAATACAGTACCACTAAGTTTGATAAAGCAACAAGAAACACCGTTATTATTGATGGAAAATATATAACATGGCACAAGACTCTAAAGGCTCCTCCTAGAATGACCACAGGCAAAAATATTGGCTACTTTAAATTGCATTAAGGTGTGCACAGTTTCTATGTATACATCTTCAAGCATACATATGTGTGTGTTCAAGAGCATACATGTGAAGATATTGTATCTTCATCAACATATTGCAAGGCTTGAATCTTTGTCAACGTGCAAGTAGAGGATCAAGTATCAAACCCACCAAATACTAATGAGGAGAAAGATTTTCCTCATCCATTAATAACCTGATAAAGTTCAACTACCAGTATCATTACATTTTCCAAATTTTCTAAAAACATGGAGCTGAATAGACAAGATAGTCATTGGAGTGCCTCAGATCTTCACACCTAAACCATATGGAATCAAGGATTTGGATGAGGATTAGCCCCTCAATATGCCAATTGAAGGATTGAGAGCCCAAAAATACCTAGTGTAGGTGCTCATAAAAATAAATAAAAGAATTCAATATTCCTTTTCCACGGGGAAATTTGAACCATTACATTCCCAAAAAAGTGTGCTTCCTATTTAAAATATGAAAATGAAAAACCACTTCATTTTGCTTCCTTTGCATCTTAAGGCCCAAATCCATCTCCACTAGCAGAGTAACCACAGAAAATGGAGCCTCTGACACAAAATATATTAACATGTAACTAACAAAACTGTGACAGAACCAATTCAAATATGCAGTCAACCAAGTTAAACTACTCAAAAAGATCTCAAAAAAACCAAATTCGCCAAAAAGTTCAACAAAACTTCATTTCCATTTGATATCCAACATATCACATGTAAAGCAGCTAATAAAAAACCATAAGAAATGCTCACCTGTTAAGCGGTCACTAATTCCAGGCACATCAGGCTGATGATCTGGAGAATCACAGTGGAGGTTCTACAGGAGCAGTAGCAGTGTAAACATTAGACTGAAAAGAACAAATGCACATGCACAACAAATGTTAGTTTGGAGTTGGACAGTGCTTATCACAAAGCAAAGCATTTATTGATTAAATGCAACTTCGACAGAATAACCACTAGCCTTAAATCATTTCACCAATGGAAGCATCATAGCATCTAATGGATTAGCTAAACATTTAACATATTAGTTAAACTTTTTGAGTGAATCCTTTAATGGTGGTTATGTATAGTATGCAGCAGATAACAATGATTAAAATCTGTTGCCCAGGAGACAACAAAGAAAAACGAAAGAAAGTTGAGTGTACAAATTGATAGACTAATTGTGAACAAATTAATATGAGCTGCAGCAATAGTCATCGTATAAAGTATTAAATAGAATCACAATTCAAGTCGTTTTTTGTATATATATTTTTTGTTTTTTTGTCAACACAATTTGAGTCCTTTTATTAAACAAATAAGAATCCTAGTTAATCTTAACCTAACAGTTACTTGCCTTCCATATTCACCTATTTTATCCACACCACAAGTTATTGCGGTGGTTTTGAAATCATGTTTCAGAGTTTCATGGCAAGAAAAATAGTGTATATTGAGATACACAACTTTTTAAAACCTAAGGACAGCCACTTTGTGCATTTTTGCCAAAGGTTAGGTACGTACCCAATCTTTATCCTCTCAAAAACCCATTAATGAGTACTAATTGGCCATTTGCTTTTAGTAAAGTATATACAAAAGAATCTGACAGTTGGAACTTGGAAGTAAGATATACAACAACCAATGTGCCATGAACTGGATGTAGTCTAGCCAAAATTTCAGAATCACAGAACTTAAAACCTTCCCTCCCTCCCAAAAAAATACTATCCAAACAAAAATAAAATAAAACAGATACAATGACACAAAGAAACTGTGGATCACCTAAAATAACCTTATATTCTTTAAATATATATCGTAATGCATTACATGCATATCTTGTAGGCCACCAGTTTTAAGTTACAACTCAAAGCCTCTAAATTTGCACCTTGAATATCAGTTCATATGCCTTCATACACTGGCGGCTCCAGGAATTTTTGTTAGGATAGACATTTAAAATTCTAAATTACAAATCATATAAAAAAACCACATTTATCAATATGTATAATCTATTTCCAATAAATCCATTAATTTAAACTTCTCAAGTCGCCAATGAAAGAAGATTTTTAAACTTCTCATGCACTAATGTACCTTTAAAAATTCATCCCTCAGTGCCACATAAAACACCTTAATTTTATACACAATAGAAGTGAACACTTAATTGCAGCCTTTCTTGCATTTTTTATCACCCTCATCACCAACATGTAAAAAGTTGGATAATGCTAGTCAAAGTGACACACAAAGTTCACAATCATGTTTCAGATATCAAAAGGGGTAACTTTTTCATAAAACTATTCAGGAGTACATGTAGTAACCATTTCTTTCAGCACAATCTAGCGTCACCAATGTGAAGGGTTTTCTTAGTGATATTTTAATTACCAAGATTTGCCTCTGTATAGCATTGACCTCGTCTTCCTGATGACTTGATGTGCACATCTCAGGATTTGCACTCTTCCAGGACTTCTCATCTGTGTCATCGAAAACAGATTAGTGCTGTTAAATATTACCATCACTAGGGTCTGATGCCACCAGATCAAAGTCATAGTTCATTATGTTTTTCTCTGCCAATCCAAGCTGCCCACAAAAGAACAAATAAGAATATTTTTACATTTTCTACATGCTGTCTTCAAATTAGTTTTCAAAGAATAACTTAGATCTCATTCGAGATTTCCACAAGGATCAAAGAGGGGCGCTTTCAAACAACAAAAGAACAAAGCAAAACATTAGTATACCATTCGCCTTCTCCTCCACATATGAGTCCATAAATTTAACAGTTCATTTGTGCGTAATGGCTTCACAAGATAGTCAGCTGCTCCAAGTCTCAAACACTTGACAACAATAGATACTTCATCTTGTGCCGACATCACTTAGCAAACAAAAAACAAAATATCAGTTTATAATCTACCCAACAGAAGAAAACAAACATTTTAGCCTTTTTAGATAAAATGCTAATAACCAAACTTACTGATCACAGGAATGCGTTGCAACTCTTTATCCCTCGTAATGTATTTCAACATTTTCAAGCCTTTGGCCATAGGAAGGTCAACTTCAGACAAAATAATATCTATGTCAGGGCCGTCAGCATTCAGTGCATCAATCACTTGTCTGGCTGACCTCACTGAAGTTACTGCAAAGAAAAAATTGCTCATTGTCAGCATAAAAATGTAGATTAACTGGATATGAAGGTACATCACATAAGTGCACTAGTTAAAGGAGTTCTCTATATGCACGAATTAAAACTATCAAACTAATTGAAGAAAAGGAAAACTACAGATAAATAAATAAAAAAACATGCACACGCACAATGAAAAGCTTTAAGTTCAAGATGAATTCCCACCAAGTAAAAAATATTGAAGGAAAGGTTGACTGCTAATAGTCTGCCCACATTAATGATTCAAAATTAAGATAGCTATCGAAGTTTGCTTATTAAATCAAAGCCATTAGTTCTTTGAGTATTTTCTCATTTATCTAGAATTGTAGGCACTCTTTACAATATGTGGTTTCATACAAAGAAAACAAAAGATCCCCAGAAGGAAACTACACCCCTAATGCTCTCTTCGTTACAGGGGCCAAAAAAAAGTCATTTCTTGGCAAAACAATGATGTTCCAGTTCATAGCCTAGCCTGTATAAAGAAGCTGATTTCACAACTATCTAATGCCAAATAGACTTGCTTCTAAGAAAAAAAGAGGAAAATTCATGTTTGTAATAGAAACCCCAAGGGAGGAATTATTAAGAAACAACATCAAAATTGTTCCACTGCTGTTGTCCAGTACCAATGAACACAGATTAGTAACTCTACTTTCTGCTTTTTAAAAGAACTAGGCGTGTGAGCCCACCTGATGGGTGTGCTTAAAATATAAATTTTAATTTTGAATTGAAAACATATCTTCTATGTTGTTTAAGTGGTGAAAGTGGTCTAGGTTCAAGTCCTGTGCCCTCTTGTAACTACTATTTTTTTTCCTTTCGGATGAAGAAATTGACACTTGGCACAAGAAGAAAAAGCCACTTGGCAAAAGGAGAGAAGCAAGTTCATGGACACCAAGTGAGTTGTTCACTTTTAATAATAGTATAGAGTACTTTGCAAAAACAAAGGTAGCTATATTTGTTATATAGAGTGGATTTGGAAAGGAGGAACAGAAAACAAGCAGATTTAAGATAGTTCATTCAAACAATTATGTTAAGTGTGTCAAGTGAAAAGGATGAAAAGAATTTCTTTGGCTTACCTATGAACTATGAAGCACGGACACGGATACGGACAACGGGCATGGGAATTTCAAAAATGGGGACCACGGACACGATGGGGACAAAGCGAATTTTATTTTATTTATTTTTATATATTTTTATGTATTATGTAGATTCATTTACATTCATCCTAAATCAAAATTAACAAATACTAACATAGTAACATTAATACAATAAATATAACCACTACATTTAAACAAATTAATAGATCATCCATTCAAAAAAAAGTTATAATAAACGATAACAAAAACTAAGACGAGAAGGGAAAAAACATTCAACATCTAACAAATATTCTTCACAAAAGCACTAAATAAGAGAGGCAAAAGAAAAAAAATAAAAAGAAAAAATTAGCCCCGCCATGTCCCCATATGGACACGCGTGTCCCCGTCATGTCTCCTACAAAAAAAATCATTAAATTAAAGGGGCACACCATCTGGCATGTCCCATATATGTCTCCGGCGTGTTCCCGTGTCGGACACCGCCACAGTACTGATTTTGGAGTGTCCATGCTTCATAGCCTATGAATGAGGTAGAGCCTTGCATTTATAATGAAATAATATTATAAAATAGGAAACAAAAAAAAAAGAAAAAAAAAGCATTAAATCTGTGATTGACATAATCACAGTTTTATACACCTACCATAATTATAATATCACTATTTCCTAATTCCAACACTCCCCTCAAGGTGGTGTGAAGATATTCAATAAGCGACTTGTCGATGGGCGATTGGAGTAATGTTAAGCATCTGAGACTTGGTGAACATATCGCTATTTGCTCAAAAAGAGACAAAGGATGGTCTCATAATAATCGAACCTTCTCTCGAATGAAATGTATATCAACCTCTATATGCCTAGGATGCTCATGTAGGACAAAATCGAAGACAATATAATAATATACTTGTTGTCACAAAACAAAAGCGGAGGAGCGGTTTCCTCAAATCCCAACTACGCCAAAATAGAGCGTAGCCATAAAATCTCACAAGTGCCTTGTGCCATAGCCCTATACTCGATTCTCTGAAGACCTAGAAACAACTACTTGGTTCTTACTTTTCCATGATATAAGATAATCACCACAGAAAGTACATAAGCGAGTAGAGCGCCTATCCATTCTAGATCTGCGTAGTCGGCATTAGTAAACAAGGAGTCAGTTGAGGATCGGTGTGAAGAACAATCCCAAGCAGAAAGGTCTTCAAATATCTCAAGTTTGTGATGAACGCATCAAAATGTTTATGCGAGATGCATGCATGAATTAGCTAACCACACTAGCGCAAATGTCAAGTCGGTCTAGTATTGGTCGGATAGATGAGACACCCAATAAGGCGATACATGCCTAGGTTCTCTATTAATTAGCCGGACTCGATGTGAACTTGACATTGAGATCCATAGGAGTAAAACGAGTTTACACCCTAACATACCGGTATCCTTAAGTAAGTCAAGAGTGTACTTCCTTTGAGATAAGAAATCCTGCTATGGCGAGCCACCTCGATCCTAGAAAGTACTTGAGATTTCCCAAATCCTTAATATCAAGGTGTGTCCCAAATCCGTTTTACTTGATCGATGCCTATAGAGTCATCACCGTCGAATGATATCATCCACATAAACCAACAAGACTATTCAACGACTGCGGAAATTACAGCGGATGAAACACGTATGGTCTAAATAATCTTGAACAAAGCCCATGGAGATTATGACTAAAATTTGAAGCGACCAAACTAAGCTCGTGGAGCGACTTCAAGCCATACAAAGCTTCGCGATCGACATACTTTCCCCGAATACTCCTTGACTCACCGGAAAAGGGCCATATAAATTGTCTTAAGAAGATCCCGTGTAGAAAGGCATTCTTGATATCAAGCTAATAAAAGGCCAGAATGAGATCTTGTAAGGGAGATGAGTAGGCGAATAGATGTAAGCTTGACAAGCTGGGGCAAAGGTAGCACCAAAATCCTTGCCAAGAACTTGGTGAAGCCCTTGGTACTAAGCGGGCCTTATAAGCATCATGAGCCATCGGTGGGTACTCGATAGCAAAGACCCATTTGTAATCCTGATACTCTCGCGGAAAGGTAAAGGAACCAAATTCAAGTATGATTACATTCTAAAGTTGTCATTTTAGTTTGCATGGGCCACCCATTTTGGATTACGAAGGGCTTGACAAAAGCAGGAATAGATTTGGACTCAAGCTTGCCAAGGAAAGAATAATTTACGAAACCTGTCATATGAGAGATATTGGGAAATGGAATGATCGATTACTACAAATAACCCCAATGGTCGGGGATGTCAATCCAGGAGGATTCTGACGAGGAAGGAAAAGATGTATGTAAAGGGAAGAATTACCTAACCCAAGATTAGGAGAGGTGGCGGGGAGGAGCACGAGGCGTGAGTATACTGCAATAGGGAAAAGGAGGTGAAGGTAGAGATGAGAGAGGGGGCAACCTCATCCATGACCTCATCAAAATGGAATTGGCGAACACTCGGAGTATCTGAAGGAAACTTACAGCGGGGGTTGGGACTAAAAAAGAAAGATTCTCACAAAAAGTAACATCCGATTGTGTGGTGAAAGTGGCGAGACACGGATCAAAACATATATATCCTTTAGACATGGAAGAATACCCCAAAAAGACACAATGAATAGACTTGTCATCTAACTTAATGCGAGTGGGGCCTTGGGTCTTGAACAAAACATGTACACCCAAAACCACAAGGTAAAAAGAGGAAAAAGGGTAGTATTAAGCATAAGAATATGGAATGGGGTAAGGCCATGTAACACACGACTAGGAGCCCTATTAATGAGATAGACAGCAATAAGAATAGCTATATGCCAATAAGACTTGGGCACACACATACCATGAAGAAGACAACGTACGACAGACATAATATGACGATTTTTACGTTCAGCAACACCATTTTGTTCAGGAGTCCGAGAACATGTAAGTTGTTGAAGAATACACGTTTGATTAAGGTGGGAATGAAACTTGTTAGAGATGTATTCCCCACCATTATTAGAGCGGATGTTCTAACAAGCTACAAATTTGTGTCTTAACCATTTGCAAAAACTAAGCGAAGATGGGAAACACATCAGACTTGCAATGAAGTAACTAGACCTAAGTGCACCTAGTGTGATCATCAATAAAAGTCACATAATAACGAGCAGGAACAGGAGAGAGACTCCAAACATCAGAATGAATAAGGTCAAAAGTACTAGGGCCCCGTGTCATATGTGGTATATAACTAGTACAGATAGGTTTAGACAACTCACAAATAACACAAAGAAATTAAGAATCCTTGTAAGCTTTATTTAATAAGCGGTAAAGTTGACATAAATATTAGAATTTAACATGACCCATCCAGGCGTGCCCTAACCTGAAAGTTTAAATAGAAAAAATACAAGATATAAAAGGAGGCAAAACAGACGCCTAAAAACTAGCTAAAGTCAAAGAAGGTTGGTCTGGTGGATTCCCAAAGTAGTATAACTTTGTCACGCTCATATCCACTTGCCAAAAATCCTCTTGAACTCAAATCTGTAAAAGACACGCATGAAGGTAAGAAGATGGCAGCCACAGTTAAAGGTTTTGGCAAAGCGACTAACGAGATAAAGATTATAAGTAAACTTGGGAACATGCAACATAAAAATAAAGTGATACTTGAGGGTTAAAGACATAACACCCTTATGTTGGACAAAAAAGCAAGAACCATCAGCAAGACACACAAATTGGGCAGCAGTGGTGGGTTCAGGAGAGGAAAGAAAAAAAAACTCACCAATCATATGATCATTAGCCCCAGAATCCAGAATTCATAAAGGACTAGCAGATCGAACATAGAAAACAATAGAAGTACTTGTAGCAAGGGTGACAGTAGAGGATGATAGACCAAGAGAACCAATGGTGAGGGACCCAAGTTAAGCCTGAAGCTGACCAATCTGAGTCTGTAACTGCTGTAGATTAGGGACATTAGAAGGCTCAGCGAGAATGCGTTTACCAGCGATGAGTGGAAGCGAGCCAAAACCACGTGGAAGCGGGACCACAAGGACGAAAGAGGCGTTGCCTCGTTTGAGGATGAAGTTTGAAACAACGAGCTTTGATATGTAAAGGCGCACTACAATGATGACAAGTAATAGAACCGATGGAACCGAGAACTAGAACTTGCAACAAGAGCTATCGATCTGCTAAAATTGGAGGGATTGAAGGAACACTAAATTTGAACCAATTGCGGCGACACTCATCACTTGTCGATAGTGGCAAAAAGCCTCGTAAAGCGATGGCATGGGTGATCGTTTAGAATTTGAATTCAAAGAGATTCAAATTTAGAGTTTAAACCCATGAGAAATTGATAAGTGTCTTTGTCAGCAAGCCTCTTGGACACAAGGGAGGCGACCACGGTGGAAGGTCGGTTAAAAAGCTCATATTGACAAGTTTCTCCCAGCGAGCTTGAAGATATCCAAAGAATTCAGCTACAAAAAAGGCTAAGAGAGGGTGAGAGGCCCAAGCTATGTCTGGTAAGCTTCGAAGATCGTGTATCATTGTGAGCATTAAGCGTACATCTATGACAATGCCTACAAACTTCGAAATTGTATCGCAATAAAAGAACATATGATAAATCCGATCTTCCATGGAATTGAACATCCGTCCCGATATAGTGCGATTATCGATATCCTTGAGCACGTGTAGGGTCTATCACGACTAAGCGGGGTAATAGTAGATAAATGCCAATAAGCCTTTCCTATTCCTAAGATAGAGTTTAAGAAACGGCTCCAAGTAGCAAAATTTTTCCCATTCAATACCACACTAACACGATGAATAGGAGTGTAATGGGAAAGAAAATCGATGCCAGAGCGAGGCATAGGTTTAGTGGAAACGATGAGATACCTCGGTAGGAATGGTATAAGATGAGTTATCCTTGGGAGATGATGAGGCGATCCAAGTAAACAACGAAAAAATTGAAAAAAAACTCAGCGGCTAAATGATACCAAATAAACTTGGTAGCCCACAAAAAGACAAAAAGGGTTCAAAAAGCGCTTAAAGCATCAGCTCTATACCCTGTAAAAGAGAGAAAAAGGGTTCAGATCACCCTAAAGAGGGTGTCAAAGTGCTCTACGCCAGGATGAGACACAGTCGGCGTGTAAGGCCCTCGGCAAGTGTAATATAGTCCTACCGGCGGTATAGAAGGTGGGTAAGTGGTTTGAATGGTCTAGGAGTGGTGGGTTAGGCTGTTGGGTGGTCTAGAGGAGAGGAGGTTTGTCATTGCTAGAGGAAGAAGAAAGAAGATGAAGAAATTGCTAGGCAGTGAAGAACAGGGGCGGAGGGGATGGTCTAGGGTTTCTGTGTTTAGGCTCTAATACTAAAAAAAATGAAAAGAATTGTTTTGGCTTACCTATGAATGAGGTAGGGCTTTATATTTATGATGAAATAATATCACAAAATAAGAAACAAACAAAATAGGAAAGCGAAGATAAAAAGACATTAAATCTATGATTGACATAATCACGATTTTATACACACTATCATAATTACAATATCACTATTTCCTAATTTGACACTACCGTAATTATAATATCACTATTTCCTAATTCCAACAAAGTGCAATAATTCCCTTGTTGTTGTCCTTCCACTCTTTTCTTCCCCATGTGTGTCAAGTGCAATGCCTCTTAGGCTATGTTTGGTTGAAGGATTTTGGGAGGGATTTGGAAAAGGAAAGGAAAGGAAAGGAAAGGAAAAGTGAAAGGAAAGGGTAAAAGCGGTGAAATGTGAATAAAATATACATACATTTCACTTAATTTCACACTTTTTCCTTTCTCTTTCCAATCCTTCGAACCCTTGAACCAAACACAGCCTTAATGAATTTAATACAGTGTTTTATCTATGGTTTGCTAGAATCATAAGATTAACAATTCAATACAAGTTTTAACCAACTCAATTTGAATTGTATTGTTGAATAAAAAGATGGAGTGAATTCTGCAATTCAAATTGCATTTCACTATGACACCTTGTTTTCATTTTGTTTTTGTTTGGGTAATACATGAAACAATGTTGTTTTGAACTCTCTATCAAGGGAAAAAAAAGATTGATTGGTTATATTGCTTATAGATAGTTTATAACTATATAAATATATACATATAAAGTTATATTGATATTTATTTCATTTTAAACACTATAGCGTATTTTTATATGTATATTTATATTATATACACATAGATAAAAGGGTAAATTACACTGACCACTCCTAAAATTTGGAGAACATACAACAAGTCTCACAATTTTGACATAATTGCATTGGGCTCCTTTAAAGTTGTAATTCACACAATGATTCAATTTGCAATTTCAAAACAGTGATTTTATCTAGCTTCGACAAAAAGTGCTTAAGCGATTATATGTCTCACCTGTAGATGAAATGGCAATTAACTACATGGAAATTACAAGTTTGCAAGCTTCCAATACTCCTTGGAATTGCACACACAATTTGTTGAAATAATTCCATAATCTAATTTCAAATCAAACTTTTCCAAACTCAGCATCCCACACTAACACCAAATTCCGATAAGAATTCCAACAACAAAGAGCATCTCCAATCCTTTACCTTTTCTTTTATCAAATTTAAATTTGATGAAAAAGTGCTAAAAATTATCTCCAATCATTTCATCAAATGTTCATCAAATCAAGAGAGTTCTTTTTCCATCAAATTTGAATTTGATCAAAATTTAAAAAGATTGAAGTAGTTCATATCAAATTTGGAATAGTTCTAAAAACAACAATATAAATTGATGCATTAGACCATCTCTGATCTTTCATCGGATCTTTCATCAAATTTCAATTTGATGAAAAACTGACAAAGGTGTTTCAACCGTTTCATTAGTTTGTTATCAAATGAAGGAAGCTGTTCCTTTTTCATCAAGTGAATGAGCATTTATCCTTTTATCAAATTTGTAGATGACTGTTGGGCCGGACATCCCCCTAAACATCGTTTTGGAAAACCGGTTTTGTTATGAATTGGATAAAAATTTACACTAGACAGACGACCGGCCAGATTTGATGAAATCATATTAGATCAAACTTTTACTCAAATGTGATGAAATATCTTATGAACATTGGAGATGCTCTAACAATTGAGTAGAGAAACCAATATACCTTGATAAGAGCATTTGCACAAAAGCGCGAAAGCCTCTTCCGAACGGTTGGCATCGTTGTCGCACAACAAAATTCTCACTTTACTGCGATCGATAAGCGCATCACTGCTCTTACTATTAACACCGCCTCCACCACCACCATCGTTATCGATTACAACCTCATCTCGCTCCATCGTATCAAATTCAACCAAATCACAAACCTAAGGTGTCGATGAACACCCAAACAGCACCAATTTTGCCCATCCAAGAGCTCAGATTCACAGAACTCTATAGAAATTCCATGAAAACCGTCTCTTCCGAGATCACAAACAGAGAAGAAAATCAGTTAGAGATCGGCCGGTGAGGCGCACGTTGCACAGGCAGATTGGACGGCCGGCGAGGCGTACGATACGTGAACGAAAGAGATTAGCGTGAAGTCGTCGTCTTCTTCTTATGTGGCTGGCTGGCTGGCTGTTCTGGCGAAATGCTGTAGTGATGAGGGCTATTGTGCGCCGGAATGGGGGGATGATCTGAGGCGTTGGGAGTGGGTGCAGCGGAGGGTTGAGATTGGTTTTGGGTGGCGCAGTGCGCAAGGAAGTATAGGTTAGAGGAAAGCAGACGTGGAGGAAAAAGTGCGCGGCGGGGCAGGAAGAAGCGCGTGGAGAGGATAGCTTTTAAGGGACAGAAAAATGTGGACATCATGTTGCTTGAAAATTGGCGGCTTTTCTCCTATTAAGCATATTTTATCTTAATTTTTAAATTAGATTTAATTTGGATAGAATTTTTAAATTAGGTTAAAATATTATTATAAATCGCGTTTTTATTGTTTGAAACTCAAAATGTAATAAATAGTGAAAGCGCTATTACAAATCACATTTTTAATTAAGAAAGTATGGTTGTAAATTACGTTTTTAACATAAAATTTTTTGTTTAATTCATTTTCTAAAGAAAATCATATTTTCACTGTGCATATAATTTTTTTTCCCGAAAAGCGTGATTGTGAATCACGCTTTCACTAAGCGTGGATTATAACGCTTTCACTATTCACTGATAAGCATGGATTGAAACTACGCTTTCCTTTGTTCATTTATTTATTTTTTAATATTTTGTTTTTTACATTCTCATTATTTTGGTGATAATATAATTCATAAAATTTTTTTGACTTTACTAAAGCCGTTCTCATGTTAATTTTTTTTTTTTTTTCCTTTTGTCTTTGCTTTGGTTTAGAATGTGTAATTCAGAAATTTTACATAATATGAGAAAAACCTCTTCTTTTCATATATTAATTTGTGTTTCATAATATGAGAAAAGCCTCTTCTTTATATATTAATTTTACATAATATTTTTAACTAATTACCAAGCATTTGGGAATTAAGCCAATTTATATATCATTTAAATTTTTATGGGAAAAGCCTCTTTTCATATATTAATTTTACATAATATTTTTTATATATATAATTTTAAAATCATGCTCATTTAGATATTATTAAACCAATCATGTTCATTTACAAAATTCATGCTTTCCTTTGTTCCTCTGAAATATGGATTGAAACCACGCTTTCCTTGTTCATTTAAATTTTTATTTTATTTTTTAATTTTTTTTTCTCTTGTCATTGTTTTGGTGATAATCTAATTCATAAATTTTTTTTTTGACTTTACTAAAAGCCGTTCTCATGTTAATTTTTTTTCTTTTGTCTTCATTTTTGGTTTAGAAGGTGTAATTCGAGAAATTTTTTTGTCTTTACTAAAAGCCGTTTTCATGTAAATTTTTTTTATTTATTATTTTGTCTTTGTTTTTGGGTTAGGCGGTGATAATGTAATTAATAATTTTTTTGACTTTACTAAAGCCGTTTTCATGTAAAAAAAATTTCTTTTGTCTTTGTTTTGGGTTAAAGGTGTTATTGAGAAAATTATTTTGGCTTTACTAAAGCCGTTTTCATTTAAATATATATATTTATTCATTTGTCTTTGTTTTGGGTTAGAATGTGAAAATGTAATTCAGAAAACCAGTTTAGTAAAACCGTGTTGAACCTGTTTCATTTAAAAAAAAAAAAATTTCGTTCGTATTTGTTTTGGGTTAGAAGGTGATATACGCTCTCGGTCAAGCACACCCACACTATCTTGATTCGGCGAGCAACGACGAAGGGTGAGACACGAAAAGAGCACATGAGTAGGCCAAGAAGGCGAAGGCCACCACGAGAGCTCCTAAAATAGATTTTGTCAACATTTTGTAATAAAGGCGTACATAATATATAAAGTCACTAATTTACTAAATACTCATACAATATGAAAATACATAATTGAAGTTGCAAATGTAGCAGTTTTGATTACATAGATAATGCAGGAACATAAGTCTCCCTCAAAAATACATTCTGGACACCATGAACTGAACACATATTACATACATCCTGGACACCTTGAACTGAACACACAATACATAAACATAACAGTTAGATAGATAAATATTAAGCAGACAATCTGACAAACTCATTACGGAAACACTTAGTCTAACACAGACATTACATAATAATGCATGACCTAATATTGCCGAAGTGTAGACATTAACACCTAATTCGCGCTTAAATCGGCAAGTAGCTCAGAGTCTGAATAATTTGAAAGCTCAGCGTCAGAGACAAGTTCAAGATCCTTCATGATACTCTTGATAGCAGCAACATTTGGTTACATTTCCGTTCTTACGGGCATCCTTCTTAACTATGTATAAATTGCATATCGCGGGCTAATCTCTGGCATTTGAGAAATCTCCGTTGTAGTCTTTCACATAGTCGATTAACATTATCGGGATCTTCCTTTTGGATCTCAGCGAGCGATGCTTTTGGCACCTTAAATTGATTTTTCGACTTAAGGTTTCGGTACCGCTCTATAAATAGTCACGGGCCACTTAAGACAGCGGCGTCGGATAAACCATATCTGTTTGATTGTCGGATGGCTCAAGTACATGAACCTCCTTGATGAATAATACTTGGGCATCAAAAATGTCACTTCCCAAACCTATCACGATAACCACAAGTATAATCTAAAAGGTATTCCCCTCCGTCCCGCCAGATGAAGTCTTGACATCGCCACATCCCATTCCGCCGCCTCGTCGTGAACTATCACCCCTTTGCAATTTCCTACCACCTCTGTGATTCCCACTCTCTCCCATGAATCGTGTAGCCATGCTAATTTTTTAAAACAAATGAATGATAATTTAAGTAGAGGCGAAATGAGTTGTAGGTTGTGTCTTCATCTTTAGTCGTTTATATAGTTGGTTATGAGGCTTTAGGAAGATGCCTTTGCATGACAATCCCACATATCTGAACAAGGTATGAGTTGTCATTAGAATGAAAAAAGCAGAGAAAAGCAAATCGTGTAGCCAAGTCCGTGACTTGACAATCCATCTGCATATCACCACAAAATAAGGACATGCTCGATGTTAGGTAAATCGATGAATTCAACATTGCCATGTGACTTTACGAGATTGAGAATCCCACATATATCAATAAGAGATGAGTTGTCAGCGTAATAAAAAAATCGAGCAAAAATCAAGAAAACCAAAACTTGTACACCAAGTCACATGACTTGACAATCGCGTCGAATATACGGACAAAATAAGGAGCATGCTAATTGTGGGTAAATCAATGAATTCACTTTGTTGCCATGCGACTTTACGAATTGAGAATCTCACATATATCAATAAGAGATGAGTTGTCCTTAATAAAAAATCAAGCAAAAAAATCGAGAAAACCAAAGCACTGTGTACCAAGTCACATGACTTGACAATCCATCTCAATATCTACGGACAAAATAAGGGCATGCTCCTTTGTAAGATAAATCGTGAATTCACTTTGTTGCCATGTGACTTTTGAATTGAGAATCCCATATATCAATAAGAGATGAGTTATCCACGGTAATAAAATCGAGCAAAAATTGAGAAAAACCAAAGCTTTGTGCACCAAGTCACATGACTTGACAATCCATCTGCATATACGGACAAAATAAGGGCATGCTCACTGTAAGGTAAATCAGTGAATTCACTGTTGCCATGTGAATTTTTGAATTAAGAATCCCACATATATCAATAAGAGATGAGTTGTCATTGTAATCAAAAAATCGAGAAAACCAAAGCCTGTGCACCAGGTCACATGACTTCACAATCCATCTGCATATACTGATAAGTCTCTCCATGATTTGACTACTCAATGTGTGGAAAAATGAAGCTTATGTAGGCAATGTTGTGTTTCACTTAGCTATGCATCATTAGGTTATTCCGACCTCCTATTTGTATTTCATTGAAAATTATGACTATTTGAATTTTTGTTTGTCATTTGGAATTATTTTAAAATCAACTTTTGAATATTCAATTTGTAATATTTTGGGAAACATTACAATCTCAATATTGAAATCAACTTTAAAATAATATGGTGGATCTTGTGAGTGAAGCGTGGGTTAGGTAAAGTACTTGGCCACCAATGTTTGTGAATATCATGGTGCATTCAAATACATCGAAGAAAACTAGTGTGATTCAAATACATTCTTAAAAACTAGTGTTACCATGCGATAATTTCTAAGTGTTGTTCTCTTTGGGTATAAATCCGAAAAATAACAAATCAGCGTCATTAGAACTGGTTACAAGTCTAGTTTCTTATAGTTTTGGCCTTGCGTTGATTTTTTTTCTATACTAAGAAGAATCGTCGAATTTCTTTAAAAATGTGCGAGAAAACAATACGTTTTGGGTATAATTAATTGTAAATAGTGATTTTCACAAGCAAATCAAGTAAAACCAATTCAGGTTTTAAACTTAGTCCCCTCAATCCCGGACCAACTACTTGGCTTTGAGCTTGTTTGTCAGCAATTCCCAAAGTTTAGTTTTCTGGCAACCCCCTATTCCTTACCAGAGGCAGCATTTGTACTGGACTTATAAGAATTGGAAGATGACTCTTTCTTCTTTCCTCGATGGAGATTGAAATTATTTACGTAGAGGATCCCTATTTGGACGAGAGGGCCCAATTAAGGAAGCTTTTCACCGAGCTAACTTTGCTTTTTACTTTTATGTGTTATTGGGCTGCTTATAGTTCGTTTGTTCAGACTTTTATTAGTCCCCAACCGACCAATCCACTTAATAACGGCTTTGAGCTTAGTTTGTCCAACCCCCAGAATTTAGATTTTCCGGCAACCCCCAATTGGGCTCATACTAGAGTCATCATTTGTATTGGACTTCACCGAGGAATTGGAAGGTGACTCTTTCTTAACTCTCCTCGGATGGAGATTGAAATTCTTTACGTAGATGATCCCTATTTGACGAGCCCCACCATATAGAAGCTTTTCACCTAGCTACCTGCTACTGCTTTTGCTGTGTTATTGGCTACAAGGCGTGTTCATTTGTCCGAACTTTATTAGGTCCCCAACCGACCAACCACTTGGCTTTGGAGCTTGTTTGTCACAGCTCTCAAGTTTAGTTCTGTCAACCCCCATTCCTGTCACTGTGGAAGTCATCATTTCTTACTCGGACTTCCGTGAATTGGAAGAGCTACTTTTCTTTCTTTCCCCGATTGGAGATTGAAATTCTTTACGCAGAAGGATCCACTATTTGGACGCCCAGCCCCGCTTAAGGGAAGATTTTTCACTTAGAAAGCTACCCGCAGTTTGCTGTTTATGTATTATTGAAGGGCGTTAGAAGTTGGGTTTCACCAAGTTTAGTTTCTCTCAACCCCTCGTTTCCCTTACTAAAAGTCATCATTTTTACTAGACTTCCAGGAATTAGAATAAGGATTAACATAACTTCTTTCTTGATGGAGATTAAAATTCTTTTCGTTAGAGGATCCTTATTTCAATGCAGTCCTGAATTAAGGAAGCTTTTCACTTTGAACTACACTGTTACTTGCTTTTATGTGTTTTAAAGTATTCACATAATTCAACATACATTAATCCATTCATTAATCCGTAACATTCATTAACTCATTGCAATTCAATAAAGAAAGTCATGAACTAATAAATGTTGGTAGATTATAAATGTAGTTATTTCATAAACTTTAGGGTTCATAAAAACAAATACTTGAAATACATCCGAGACGTTAGATTTAATATAAACAACATTGCCTTACACTCAAAGAATGAAGATACGACACAACACAACATGCTTACAAACATATATGAAAGATGACGGTGTTTGATTTCTCATTCCCTGCATCCCACACGTAGTAATCAGAGAGAGAGAGATATTTTTCATTGTTTAAGACATTTATTTCACTCAAT